>BHDV01004276.1:0-39025 GCA_005406045.1 Adoxophyes honmai
ATCTCTACCTAAAAAAATCACGTCAATCCATCGCTCCGTTTAGTCGTGAAAGACGGACAAACAAACAAACAAACACACTTTTACATTTATACATATATTGGTACGGATACATCATCGCGCCTGTGTTCCCAAATGGGTTAGGCAGAGATTAAAAAGTAGACCATAGCTTGTTTTAGCTGGTCAGAATTGACTTTTCTATGTGATTAGATCATAGTTTTTAATTTTTACCGTGTTGTCTCGGATTTCGAATAACACCTCTCAATTTCTTCCTTGGATGTCGTAAGAGGCGATTAAGGAAAGGTTAAGGTATATTTTAGGCGACAGGCCAGCAACCTGTCACTATTATACCTGCCAACTTAAAACCTAAAAAAATATGCTTGAAGTGGTCGTGAAACGTGAAATAGTCTTGGTTCTGTGGGAAAGACTCCAATAGAGAGATCTCTCTCCAGGCAGATGTTATGCCCGGGGACCGAAGTCCACAGAGAGGAAGTTGGAAGTTGTATTTATACAACCGTTCGTCGAAACTTCGTTAGCGCGATGTAGAACCGTTTAGTTCGGCCATTCGAAGCATGTGGCGCTGGGGCGCTACAGTTCCTTTAGCGTTTCGTGTGCTCTTCCCAGTGGCGTAGCTAGGTAACCAAGGGCCCTGGGGCAAATAAAAAAATTGGGCCCCACACCTATAACTGATTATTGTGGCGTAGCTAGCAACCCCCCCCTAGAATTCGATAGAAACGGTTCGGGGACCCCCTGAGCTTGGGGGCCCCGGGGCACTGCCCCGCCTAGCCCCTTGGTAGCTACGCCCCTGGCTCTTCCTACTCCATTTAGGAATACGGACGTGATGTATGTGTGTATCATGTGTATGATGTACAACATTAATGCAATAAATCGTTAGAGTTTATGTGTAAATTATGGCCTTGCGCAGACAACAGACTATCCGCGGCGGACTTTCTAGTCTGTGAAAATAGAACTTATGGAATTATATGCAGTAACGCACACGACGCGCAAAAAGTCCGGCGCACATTGCATACAATCCACGCAGACTCGATCGCACAAAAAGTCTGTCGTCTGCGCTGCCCCTATTTGTGAATTTGCATAGACTATAGCTTATTCTATCTGGTCCAATTTAGGCTATCCATCCAATTAGATCATAGTTTTCAATGTTAATTTTTCAGATCCATTCTTCCTCCCGATGCAGCAGGTCGACAAAGGTGCCATTCGCTTCGTGCTTAGCGGTGCCAACATCATGTGCCCGGGCCTCACCTCGCCGGGCGCTCGGATGTCGCCCGTCGAGAAGGGACAAGTGGTAGCGGTCATGGCCGAGGGCAAGCAACATGCTCTAGCTGTGGGCATGACGTCTTTGTCCACTGATGACATGTAAGAATAATGACTACATACATAAATACACGCCTTTTTCCCTCAGGGGTAGGCAGAGGCAGACACTTTGTTCCACATGCTTTGATCCCGACGTACCTCTTACTCCATCCACGTTAATTAGTCTCTTCATACATGCTCGTCGATTTCGGTTACTCTTGACCTGACCTGTTTCGTATAAATGTGTTTAGTATCTTTCATCCATCCTCTATGACCAAACCAGCTAAGCATACTTTTTTCTGTCTAAGTCACTAATCTAGTTTAACTTAATACTAGGTACGCATGCAATAAAATAATTGACGAATGGCGCTCTGTTCTTTCTGCCTACCCCGCTGGGAATATGGCGTGACGTTTATGTGTTATGCATATGCAATAAATAAAATAATTCTGTGGTGAATGTGAATAACGCCAGAATGGCCGCACTCGGCAACGGCATGATGTTGCAACGAGCCGCTACGGTAATTTTCAGTGCGACCTTGGAAATTTAAGACTAAAACGACCAAAATTCTCAAAAATGCAAATTGCAGGCTCTTACCAAAAGTTCAAAGTACAAGACGTCACGAACGAACAACAAAAAAGAAATAAATAACAATAATGTTTTCCATCAAGGATTTTACTACCAATTCTTCTCTGCATTGTATATTTAATTATTTTAATAACGACATTCGTTGTTATTAATAATTTTAAACAAAATAAAACCGACTTCAAATTTGGGCTTTCAGTATAGCCTTTTTGTCTAATAATGAGGGTGACCTTCCATCACCAGCAGGCCTCACTAATTACTGAAATTATAATTTCCAGTCTGCATTATTGAAAGAATTATCCTTTAACTCCTAAGCATTAAGGAGTTGACCTTCCATCGTCAGCTCAGTCATTTTTTTTTACTGCCAGATGTAAATACTGGTGTAGCTTTGAAAAATGTACTAAAAACATTACCTGTGCCTATAAAATTTGAGGGTTGCCCTCGATTTCCCTCATATTCCATCATCAGATCAAGATATGCTGACAATGGGACCACCTGGAAACTATACCCTTTCAAACAAAAAAAGAATTTTCCAAATCGGTCCAGGCGTTTTCGAGTAATCAGCGAACACACATAAAAAAAATACATAAAAAAAAAGATCCCGACGAATTGAGAACCTCCTCCTTTTTTTGAAGTCGGTTAAAAACAGTGCTAACTGCTAACACATGATTCTTTTTTTTTCAGAGCAAAGGTTAACAAAGGCGTAGGAATCGAGAACTGCCACTATCTCAACGACGGCCTGTGGCAGATGAAGCCCGTGAAGTAGAATGTATCAAGATACCTAAGAGACCTGTGTACACAAAACATTGTCTTTTACTAATTTATATGTACCTACCTATGATTTAAGTTTTTTTTTAATAAATACTTCTTAGCTTACATATTGTTTTATTTTATCTTCATTCATGACGAAGTTGTTACTATTACTCCGTTGATTTAATTTGCCCGTGTGGTGTGGGGCTTAGAATGATACCTGTACCTGTACCTACATAGGTAAGGTACCAGCAGTGCCTACTCAATCTAGTCTAGAGGTAATGCTCAGTCCACTCATGTGCTATTTGTCGCCAAGTTTAAGGATCGAAAACGAGCAATCGTGTGATGGGCCGCAAACAATTCCAGTAAATTCTTTTGATTTTGCATAAATCAAATAAAATTGACGGAACTACTCACGTTGTTTATACCGAGATTAGCTCGACATGTTTCTGATCAATCCGTGATCCATCATCTGGAGCTACGCGCCACGGCAGCGGACAGACGCGCACTCTGCGCACTGTGCAGAAGTTGACGCTATTTTTCCGTCAGTACTGCAGCGCGTCAATCAGAATAAACTGGAAATATTCCACGAGTGAGTGCGCTGCGATGTAACACATTTCGATAAAGTACGCTTTAAAAAACAAAATCCGCATGTTTCATCTTTCTTTTCATTATTTTCATTACAAACACATTTATATTCTCAATTAAAACATATTTAAAACTAATTTTGAAGTCCAAATCTGCCACGGGACACCCGATATTTATTATACACAATAATTTTCGCCTAGAAACAACGAAGTGTATTATTTTATTCCCGCGTTTGCGTTTCGTTTCTGTTCGTACAAATTAAAAATTACTTTCTTTTCATTATGTTGTCGTCATCGTCTTAAAAAGTTATAAAAAGGAGTAAACGTAGATTCATTTTTTCATGAAATGGTCATCCGCTTGATTTTAATGTTTCTATGATAATGTAATGAATGTTCAAAATAGCTACCTGTCCAACTTGTTGGCAACATGGCAACTCTGCGTCTACGTCGTCAGAGTCGTCACTGCGTCAAACAGCCAGTAGCAGTGCAGTAACGAAACGCATGTCTTAAAAACATGGCGGCGGCAATTGTTAGTTCGGCTCGTCAGGGTAAATAATTACTTTTTAATTAAATATTGTCACAAGATTGAACCATAAACAGTGTAAAATTTCAAACTGAAATCTATTATATAAAATTTCAGTGTTACAGTGGCTTTGTTTTTCAGTTTAAAAGTTGTTTGCCAGTGACGTTGCGTATCAGCTGTTAGTAAAGTTTTCGTATTTTGTGAATTAATCTTATAATTTTGATTAATTGTAGTTGTTATACAGTAGATAGTATTACTATTTATGTATATGCTTAATAATACTGAATCTCTGTTACGCAATGTAGTGTTAAAATCATAAGTTCAAAGTTCACTTTATTTGTTTTGGTCGGTGTTCACTTGTTTTAGTTAATTTTTGCCCTTCATTTTTAGTGGGGAGGCTAACAAATGCTGCAAGGAGGCTTTATTCTGATGTTTACCCGAAAATAACCACACATTATACAATACATCCTAGAGATAAAGACCCGAGATGGAAAGGTGTGTATATTTTGATAACTAGGGTTGTATCTAGCTCATTAAGAAGTTAATCAGTTAGGATAAAAATTCTTGTCACTGATAAATTTTACTTTGATTGAAATCAAGGTACTGATTATGTACTCTGAAAGTTCCCTGCAAATAAATAATAACAGTATTTTTTTTTTCAGGAACCTAAATTAATCTAGTTTGTTTTAATTTCATAATATGATAAAAGTAAGGAATTTGTGTGAACTCTGCCCATATTATCATTTATAGTGTGATCAAAGGTCAAGAGCATTAAAATACCCTTGAAAAGTAATTCTACATAAAAGATATACTAAGCTGGCAGATTGCCACAATACATCTAATCTTGTTTTTATATCTACAGTTGTCAAAAAAATTACATTTCCATTTGTGTTTTAAAACAAACAAAAATTATTTATTTTGCTAATGTATAGACAACCATTCATAAATATCTAAACATGAATCTTATGTTATATTGATAGGGTCTCAATTTGTTTGTAAATGGTCATCAGCAAAGATATTAGTGGACTCAACCATACAAATAGCAGTACACTTGTGTACACTTCTTTATGAGTTTCGCCGATCTACAAAATGTACCTTTTCAGAAACAGAAATATTTACTTATTCAATTTGAAATTCATAGCTATATTTCTGAATATGGATCCTTAAAACCTTACCCTACGAAAACTACCATACTTAAGTGTACAAGACTTTTGTTTGCAGACTAAAAACTAGCACTTTTTGAAAGATCTTTATAGCTCAGTAGACTGCACTGTAATAAATTTGTCACAAAGTCATTGCTGCAAAGTATTATGTGTTTTACTATTCATACATGGTTCCAATAGGTATAATAAATGTTTTATTAACTTAATAGTATAATTTACTATTTAAAAATGTTTTGATTGACAACCTTACTATTATCAATGACCTTTGAATTTTATCAAGCGTTACCAAAATATTACACAAACAATTTAGATTGACTATGATAATTGGCTCCTTGGGAACACAATTAATAATAAACAGTATCAATGGCGATGCAATAAAAAGCTTGGAAGTGTTTATCAATGACTGGTGGTTATTACAATATTTACTTAATACATACCTCATGCCTATGCTGCCAAATGGAGTAGTAGAGCGTACAAAACGCTACATAGACACAACCATCACTATTCCCTGATGAGGTGTAATAGTGGCAGATTGGAAGCTAGTTGCCTTAATCATATTTTGACCTATTTTCTTAGATTGTCTTTTACAACAGCTATGGAAGAAATGGAGAGATGTTATTCTAAATTCGATAGATACCACATGAGGTTTGGTTTAGTTTGTTTACTTCTTTATTATAACTCATTACAACAATGGAAAAAGTTAATTTAAAGTGACATCTTAGTTTAATTCCTTTTTTTACAATATAAGCTCCAAACCTTTAGATCAATAAAGTGTAAGCTATCTAAAAGATTGAGACAGATCTGGCTTTTAACCTCTCGTATGCTACGGAGCAGATCTGCTCCACTTTAAGAATATCTTTTTTTTATTTTTATTTTAATCACCACAATTTGTAGATATTGAAACAGAAGAGGCTCGAATGCAGTATATTTTTCATTTCCCGCATACGAGGGGTTAAAAAAGGCTAAGTGTATAATTTAAATTAAATACAAGTTAAGACCTAAGCCAATCTCTGAAAAAAAAGATACTCGTGTATAAAAAGAAATTAACTATCAGTGCCTAATGAAATATTAAACTAACATGTATGTATAAACATGTTCTAGATATAAACATGGAACGCATAGCGGAGGAGACGGACATCCTGATCATCGGAGGGGGTCCAGCAGGCATGGCTGCTGCCATCCGCGCCCGACAAATCGCAGAAGAAAAGGGGGCCGTGAGTAGAAAAACATTTTTTTTTACTGTTCTCACTGGTCTTTCGTGAATTAAACTTATTTTCTAGTTTTACGGTGAAACATTCGTAGAACTTTGGTGTTTAATTAAAAATTTGACAATGATTGCACATTTCAGACTATTTTGTGGGATAACTTACCTACAAAAATCTGTACATTTGTTTTTATTGTTAACTATTGATAATGGAGGCAAAACACTATTTTAAAATTGTAAAGAACAGGCAACACTGACAATGTATCTGAGATTTAAAAATAAACCATAGAGCCTGAGTTAGTCTTCAGTTCCACATTCATAAATCCAACATTTTTTTAATGCAATTCTGCAGTAGCCCATTGAATGGCAACGGAGTTCTGTTGAACCAAATATGACCCGAGCATTAAAATAAGCACATTCTTTCCAGGAAGTAAGAGTAACCCTGCTAGAGAAGGCAGCTGAAGCTGGTGGCCATATCCTCTCAGGAGCCTGCGTGGACCCCATAGCCCTGAACGAGCTCATTCCTGATTGGAAGGAGAAGGGGGCTCCTATGGACACCGTGGTCAATGCCGATAAATTTGGATACCTGACCAAGGGTGGCAGGATCCCTATACCAGTATTGCCTGGTGAGTTTACTTATGGTTTGATGATCAATTCTTGCTTTAATTCTACATACATTAGGTACATCACACTTGTATTACCAAATGAGGTAATGCAAAATGTTAGAGAAGAACACGATTTTTCATCGTTTCTTAGCCCCTTTTGGAAAATTTTTAGGTTTTAAGTTAGCTAAACTAAAAGATGTATTAAAGTGACTGGTTGCTAGCTTGTCGCCTAAAACTCACCTTGACCTATTTTCCATAGTCGTTTCTTACAACACCCAGGTAAGAAACCGAGAGGTGTAGACCAAAGCACTAAATGGGTAACAATTTTAACACAAAAAAAATGAGTATTGTACTATTTTTACTTAAATTAGCACAGACATTGATTAGTGCGTTAAGTACATAATTTATTAATTTATTATTATGTTTTTTACAGGTATGCCTATTTACAATCACGGCAACTATGTGGTGCGACTGGGGCATCTTGTGAGGTGGATGTCGGAACAAGCAGAGGCAGCTGGGGCTGAGGTAAATATACATATGTAGATACATACATATATCACGCCAGTATTCTCAAATGGAGTAGGCAGAGCACACGAAACGCTGCATAGACAAAACCATGACTATTTCACGTTTCATGGTCACTTGCCATATTTTTCTTTTTGGTTTTGAGTTTCCAGGTATAATTGAAAGTGACAGGTTGCTAGCCGTTCGCCTAAAATATACCTTAACCTATTTCCTTAGTCGCCTCTTACGACATCCACGGAAGAAATGGAGAGGTGTTCTTCTAAACCCGACACTGCATGAGACTTTTTACTGGCATTATTTAATTTCTTACTCTTTTTTCTTTCTTACAGTTTTGTTTGGTGAAACAGTTTTGTCTATTCATTTTGTTGGTGAAAATTGCTAAACTTTAAGAGACAATGAGCACCACCACCTTCCTATGTTGATAGAGAATTGAAATTTTAATATGATATATAAATAAGCGAATGTAAAAAATAATGGTTGTCCCATGCTACAAAAAAGAAAATCATACATTCTATGAACTATGCTATTGTAGATACTTATTTGTAAAATGAGCAACATTACCTTGCAGGTATGGCCAGGCTGCGCGGGCGCGGAGCTCCTATACCGCGACGACGGGTCGCTGAAGGGCGTGGCGACCGGCGACGTCGGCATAGCCAAGGACGGGAGTCCTAAAGACATGTTCGAACGGGGCATGGAGTTCCATTCCAAGATCACCATCTTCGCTGAAGGTGGGTTTTAGGTTTAACGTCGATTGGTGCAAGGCCAGAGGTTTCAAACTTTTTTTACTCCAAGGTTTTATTGGGTTTGGTGAACCCCCCTGCTACTACATTTGTACCAAATTCCTAGAGACAATACTTAATCGCTCCTGTATTCCCAAATGGGGTAGGCAGTGCACACGAAACGCTACATAGGTAAATTCATGACTATTCCACCATTCACAGTCACTTCTAGAGTATTGTTTGGTTTTAAGTTTGGAGGTACATGGTACAGTCACGGAAATTGGATGTTTAGCAGGTTGAGATACTTCTAAAATTGGCGTTATTACTATTTCCAGCCAGTTGTATGACATAAATACTCAATATTGAACTTCATGGTGAAGTTTGTCCTATAATGTGAACAAATTACGAAGGCGTTCAACCTGCAAAACATTCGGATTCCCTGACTGTACATAATTTACATATAGGCAAAAATAGAGTATGAAAAAAAGGCATTGACTGAAGACGATACTGTTTTTTTTCTATTGTAGCCCGTTTAATGTTTAGCTGTACATATCGTTTTTTTTACTTACAGGCTGCCACGGTCATTTGACGAAGATGCTAGCCAATAAGTATAATCTAAGAGAAAACAGCGAGCCCCAGTCGTATGGTATCGGACTGAAAGAGTTGTGGGAGGTCAAACCAGAGGTAAGCCATGCTACAATTGTCGGCATTCAATTTGGCAATATAGTGGCGCCCCTGAATGTAACAAAATTCTTGCAACCGCGTACATTACTAGATAGCTGGAAAAAGTAAAAAAAAAACATCAAAAAACATGGGCATTCATTTTACGTTGTAAATTGACAGATGTGCAGAAGTCGTTTAATAGGTCGCATGATGATGATTGGTCGCGGTTGTCGCGCGATTGGTTGTTGATATGGGAACACAGGCGTATGTTGTTTGTAATCTATACTAATATTATAAAGCTGAAGAGTTTGTTTGTTTGTTTGTTTTAACGCGCTAATCTCAGGAACTACTGGTTCGAATTGAAAAAATCTTTTTGTGTTGGATAGGCCATTTATCGAGGAAGGCTTTAGGCTATATAACATCACGCTACGACAAATAGGACTAAAGAAACATTAAAAAATGTGGGAAAAAACGGGGAAATTTAGTCACTTTTCCACGCGAACGGAGTCGCGGGCACAGCTAGTATCAAAATAATAGAGTTGACCTCATTTAACCGTTTTCTCAATGATCAGCTGAGTAATAAAGCATTTCAGCACTTTGGATTCCAACAAATCTTTCTCATACATCTCCAAACATTTCTTTCAGAACCACAAGCCGGGCTTAGTCGAACACACAATCGGTTGGCCACTCGACAAGAACACATACGGGGGTTCATTCATCTACCACCTGACTGTGCCGGAGGGGGAGGCTCCCCTGGTGGCCGCGGGCTTCGTGGTGGGGCTGGACTATGCCAACCCCTACATGAGCCCGTTCAGGGAGTTCCAGAGATTCAAACTGCACCCTTATGTCAAGCCGCTGTTCGAAGGTGAGTTTTGAGAATTTTCACTAATTTTAAACAATATCAAATCGTAAATACCGCGATAGTCGTTCACCGTGAAGTAAAATGGATACACATACATACATATTCTCACGCTTGTATTCCCAAGAGGGGTAGGCAGAGCACATTCATGAAAAAAATCAGTGCCACATTTAGCAATTTTAGGGTAACCAGATGGTTAAACATGATATTGCAGTGACAGGTTGCTAGCCCATTGCCTACAATACAGTAACCCTTTCCCAGAGTCGACTCTTACGGCACCCACTTCTTTATACACACAGATGGATACACTCACGTCTTTATATCGAGATTAGCTCTACATGTTTCCGGCAAAATTTGTGATCCATCATCTGGAGAAACCTGGCCTTGTCGAGTGAGATTTATGAATTTACAGTAACTTCAATATCAGATCATAAATACCGTACGACTCGCTCATAGTGGAAAAACGGCTGCACTCAAGTAAATTGAGATTAGCTCGACATGTTTCGAGTCAATTCGTGACCCATTATCTGGAGAAACCTGCACTATGAACATGAATATGATACCTGCACCGGTCGGTATCGATCCGCCCAGATTTATTCGTGCCGGAAACCTGTTCTAAGTTGTTTGTTTTGTTACAGGCGGTTCGAGGATAGCATACGGCGCGAGAGCGCTAGTCGAGGGCGGCTGGCAGTGCATGCCGGTGCCGGTGTTCCCCGGGGGCTGCCTCGTGGGGGACACGGCTGGCTACCTCAACATGCCCAGGATTAAGGGCACGCACAATGCTATGAAGAGCGGTGAGTACAGCCTACCCTGGTCGGTTCCAGGATAGCATACGGCACGCTATAAAGAGTGCTCAGTATCACAACATACCCTGGTCAGTATCACAGCATACCCTGGTCAGTATCACAGTATATCCTGGTCAGTATCACAGCATACCCTGGTCAGTATCACAGCATACCCTGGTCAGTATCACAGCATACCCTGGGCTATAAGGATAGCATATGGCGCGAGAGCTCTAGTCGAGGGCGGCTGGCAGCGCATGCCCGTGCCAGTGTTCCCCGGGGGCTGCCTCGTGGGAGACACAGCCGGATACCTCAACATGCCCAGGATTAAGGGCACGCACAATGCCATGAAGAGCGGTGAGTACAGCCTATCGCAGTATTCGCGAATGTTTGACTACACCGCGATAAAGCGAATATTAGCGGTTATACTTGCTGTCTTACCCTCTGCGCGGAAATACGGCTGTGCGGAACACAACCGTCTTAGGGTTGCCAATTGTACAATAATATACCGGTTTGACTTTGAGTCTACATACTGTATATGTATTGTTAAAGTAAAATATAGTATGAATAATTTTAAACAAAAAAAAACCGACTTCAAATTAGCAATATTTTGAAAAGATTCTGTTTACTGAATGTAAAATCTTGACTTCATCAACAAATTACCGAAAACGCCGTACATCTCCATATAAAATTTGAAGAGTTCCCTCGATTTCTCCAAGATTCCATTATCAGATCCTGGTGTCGTGCCAATGGGACCAATTTCGAGTTGTACCCTATCGATAAAAAAAAAATTTTGAAAATCGGTCCACGGGTCTCCGAGCTATCGAGTAACATACACACAAAAAAAAAAATAAAAAAAAAATTAGGTCGAATTGAGAACCTCCTCTTTTTGAAGTCGGTTAAAAAATACTATATTTTCAACGCTGACGTCCGGACTCATAATCTAAAAAAGCAATCAGACACTTTTATTTTAGCTAAAATATTGTTACAGTGCTATAAGTAAAAAAAAAATTCAAAAAAATAAATAAGCAATATCAGTAGGTATTTACTTTTTTCTTCATACAATACTACCTACATTTTTTACAAGCTTAAGCATATTTTTATAGCTTATTTTGAAAACTATATTTTGCTGAAACGTTGGCAACACTAGTCCAACCACCCGGAAAACCGAGGGTGTATCTGTTTCTCAGAAGCTAAAAACTTACTCTACCTATTTCTTCTTGGACAGGCATGCTAGCCGCGGAAGCAGCGATGGATCTCATAATATCGGGCGAGGCCACTCACGAGACGGGCGTCGTTCCCAGCGCGTACGAGGACAAACTGAAACAGTCTTACGTCTACAAGGAACTTAAGGTAACTTCCATATTATTATGTGTATAACTTTTAATACAATTTGAAAATTAAGAATATGTTTAGTCATTTTTTAAGGAGGTTTGGGCTAAATAAGCGGAATTTTCACGCCATTGTATGGCTATCAACTAGCCTATTTGTATTGTGGAATCTAAAACAAGTGGCCTTATGACAGACCTTACAATATACCTAACCTATCCTTTTGAAATTTTATGTTGTTCTGGACAATGTTTTTTTAATGTTTTGTACAATAAACAGTGTACGGCCCTGCGCAGACGACAGACTATCCGCGACGTACTTTTTAGTCTGTGAAAATAGAACTTGTGGAATTATATGCAATAACGCATACGACCTGCAAAAAGTCCGGCGCACAATGCATACAATCCACGCAGACTTTTCGTGCGCCTCAGAGTCGATCGCACAAAGAGTGTCGTCTGCGCTGTGCCTTCGTGTGTATCTATTTACAGAACATAAAATAAAAGTTTATGTCCTTTTTTTATTTATTCTTCTTTTTGTTTATGTCGTTTGTTTTGTTAGCAAGTACGCAACGTCCGTCCGTCCTTCCACACCAAGTTGGGATTGTACGGAGGCGTCCTCTACACCGGCCTCACCACAGTATTGCGGGGAGTCGAACCCTGGACCTTTAGCCATGGAGGTAAGGCACTGGACCTTCACACGCACTGAAAATGACCTAAATCAGCCTTTCCCAAAGTGGGCGATAACACCCCCTTGTGTAAGAGGCAATTAAAAAAAGGGGCGTTGTGTGGTATAGTTTTTAAGTAGTAGAAAAAATGGGGGCGCTAAAATTTTTTTTCTCAAAGTGAGCAGTGGACTAAATTAATTTGGGAACCCTTGACTTAATTAATATTTTGAAAAAAAAAAGAAAATATTTATTTACACAATTTGACGCATAAAAATAATGTAATTGTTGACCTTATCTAAAAGAAACACTAATTTAGTGCTGTGATGCAATAAAAGTAACACCAATGTATGTGAGCATTTTGAGCTCTCAGCTAGTGTGTCACTTTTATTACAGCGACGAAGTAATTCAATGTCGTGTGAAGTTCCCAATCCGCACTCGGCCCGCGTGTGAACTATCGCGCTCTCATACTGAGAGGAGGCTTGAGCTTAACAGTGGGACGTAATTAGACTGACTATTTATTTTTATTTTATTAGGCGCCGACCACGCGAGATTGAAACCTGCGAAGGAATGCCAGCCGATCGAGTACCCCAAGCCCGATGGAGTTATCACTTTCGATCTGCTATCGTCTGTCTCCCTCACCGGTATGTGTTTACACAATGCATTACACAGTAACTAACACCAATATACAACAAAGCAGCATACAGCTTGTAACTCGTATCTGACACGACTCAATTACTAGTGCCCGTAGGACGTAGTATCACACGCTGCGACAAATTTTAATGCTTCCATACGTCACCCATTGAAATTGTCATGGCTTTGACTACATATGTAACGTTTCGTGTACTTTGCCTACCTCCTTACGGAATACAGGGGTGATACAGTCGCGAACCGGGAGTGTTGATCCACTTACTTATGTTTGTAACTTGGTCGTGTAATACTAATCCAATAGCTAACAATCTAGTCGGTCACATCGGTCATTGATTACACGTCTAAATTGCGAACAGTGGCAAGTGGCTCAACAATCCCGGTTCGTGACTGTACGCAATGCATTTTGTTTTTTTACGTTATTCGAGTAGTTTTATGAAGAAAAAACACTGATGGTTTTTTTTCAGGTACGAACCACGAGTCAGATCAGCCTCCCCATCTCACGCTCAAGGATGACACGGTCCCAGTGAAGAACAATCTAGGCATCTACGATGGCCCTGAGGCTAGGTTTTGCCCAGCAGGTAATTCGTTATCACAATAGTGTGCTATGGCAAATTTAATGTTAATGTATGGCAGCTAGAGTTGGGTGTGGCAGAATCATTAAAGTATGGGAGACTGTATTTGCAAGTCCAGTTCCCGTATCTTAATTAGGTTTTAAGTAGTAAAGTAATAGTAGTTTCTATGGAGAAGCCGTTACTGTTCAAATGGCTGTGAAGAGTATTATTCCAAGGGACCTAATTATAAAGAACCGTCGAAACTTAGGAGATAAAATTTAACTATGTATTTGTGAATAGTAATCAAACATGTTATTTTTTACAGGTGTATACGAATACGTTCCTCTAGAGACTGGCGATGGACAGAGGCTGCAAATCAACGCACAGAACTGCATTCACTGTAAGTTTACAATAATCGTCGCAAATAATGCTTTACTTTTGGAACAAAATACCTAACCGATGGCTTCTCTTTACCATCCAAAAATTGTCTGGCAGATATCCCTTTTGGGATATGTTCGCTTTTGTACTGTTTAATTGTGATCTTATTTAGTACTTTCTTAGTTTTTACTCCCTCACCTAAAGTTTTCATACAAAGTAAAACACTTGAAAGTAACAATATTTTGCTCCTCTGTCATCACATATCTGTACATCGCCTGAAGCTATTTTAGGCGATCATTACACTACCTTGCGGGTTGCAGATCTGTGTTTTTTACGCACTCACGCCCGTAGTTGCGTTTTGTGGATTTACGGTGTAAATCGATCAACGTAGAGATCCATTTTCAAACGCACGTCAATCCAAGGTGTGTCCTTGCGTCTCACCCCGAATACACGCGCGGGGATTCGTGTTTCTCCGCTTGTAGACGCGTGATCTGCACTGGATGCGTTTTCTGTGTTGGACTGTGCGAGTTTTCTATACAAACGGAGATACTTACAAACAACGTAAGAACACGCATTCCGGAACTACGCAGCGTGGTGCGTTGCAGTTTGATAATCGCCTTAAGATGATAGGGGTCGCACCACTTCTCCATACAAACGTAGTCCCCTGTTTTCTCCGTGAATAATGACAGAGCAAAATTTTTTTTACATTATATTTGTATCTGTTGTAGCTATGCCCCTACGATTTGCTTTTATCGATATTCTAAATAAAAAAAATAAAAATTTAGAAAATCGATAAAAGTAAATCGTAGGGCATAGCCACAACAGATACAAATTTAATAAAAAAAAAAATTTTTTGCTCTAATGTCATTATTCTTGGAGAAAACAGGGGACTACGTTTGTATGGAGAAGTGGCGCGACTCCTATCCTCTTAACGTGTCCTTGTACTCCGAATCTATCTTAATACTGGCTTCATTCTTTCAGGTAAGACGTGTGACATTAAAGACCCCTCGCAGAACATCAACTGGGTAGTGCCCGAGGGCGGCGGCGGCCCAGCCTACAACGGCATGTAACTTGGCAATGATTATTAGACATTTTGTACATCCATAGTGTTCGCAAAGCGCTTCCAAAAGTCTAAATAAGGATACAGTGTTCGAAAACTTTTTTTGTGATGTCTTGTAATGTTTGGAGATGTTTTGTCCTCGGTTTTGAGTTTTTTTCTACATACGTATATCACGCTTGCTTTCCCCAATGGGGTAGGCAGATCACACGAAAGTTTACATAGTCAAAACCATGAATATTTTACGTTTCGTGGCGTTTTAGAATAATTTTCGGTTGAAATCTTTATGAAAGAGGTGTCTTAGTGACAAGTTGCTAGCCTGTCGCCTAAAGCATACCTCTTACCATTTACCTCTTACAACATCATTAGAAGAAATAAAGATGTGTAATTCGAAATCCGACTCCACTCGGGAGCACGGGTTTTTTGTTCTTGTAACTTCAAATCTTTGCGGTCTTGGAATAGTTGCTTTAAAGTGTTTGAATGCTTGCAGAGTTGTGGCAATTAGTATTTTAAAGAGAATAACAGAAGTGACTCATGTAATGATCGAGATTTGCTAGATTTATATATAAATAAGGTGATAAAATCTTTATATTCCATTATATCAGGAACAATATATTGCTTTGTATTTTTTTTCTGAAAAATGGTGACCAAAGTGTGTTACGGAATTATGATATTTAAAAAGTTACTGCCTAAAAATCATCTGAAACGTTGTATAGTATATTGAATTTTTCTATCACAAGTCTGCATTGTAAATACATAAATGTACAAAACGTGAACCGATCTGTATGTATATTTTTCGATTAGACTTTTTAAATTATTAAATTAATGAAATCAACTATCTATCTTTATTAAGTATTGTACGTTGTTTAATAAACTTATTTAAATACCCGTGCAATGTACGAGTGTTAGAAAACCAATTTTAGCGTAAGCGTTATTTTATACAATGTTTTCATTAATAAATAAATATTTTAGGTAATATTTTTGTATCATTTATTTTTTTATTATATTTAATGTTCAATCTCCAGATAAATTTATCTGCCAGTTAAAATGATTGCTATCCTTTTTTCGCGTCATATAAAATAAAAGTGACAGCCAACATTTATAGGACAGATATGTTTTATCTGGTGATTGAAAAATTAGCTCTTAACGTGATAAATTGATATGATAATACATATTTTGAGTAGTGGGGATACTCCCACTACTTAAAATCTTGTCATTTTAGATTTCGGGGCATGTATTTTTGAATTAAATCCATAATTTGTTCTCGTATTGAAAAATGACAGAAAACTACTCGAGACTCTACATACATACATACATATTCTCACGCCTGTATTCCCATGAGGGGTAGGCTGAGCACATGAATTCAAAAATCCAGTGCCACGTTTAGCAAATTCAGGGTAACCAGATGGTTAAACGTGATACTAGAGACTCTATAGTGAAATAAAACTATAAGTACTATAACTCGAAACAAGTCTTTCAAATCACGATGAAAAGACGATGTATCCATTTTATTTCGTTAATATTTCGCTATAAACACCTCAGATAAACACCGAGTATAAACGTGACAGACTTACCCAAAAAGCTCAATATTATGGAGAAGAAACTTTTCTCTATTGAATACAAAATATCTGTCAAATGATTGACATAATTACTTTAATTGCGTCACATTTTCTGGCGGCGTATTTACTATGTTGACGTTTCTATCAAAGTTCACAATTTTCAAGATGATTTGTTAAGATGAAAATGATCAAAACTTCAAGAATATTACTACGTTATGTTCAATAGTCCAATGAAATCGTGGAGGAATACCAGATGAAGCGACAATGCTGGAGATAGTCGCTTTGATAGTCCTTTGGCCTGCCGTAAGTACTATTTTAATACTGAAACTAGCTGGCCCGTCTAACTTCGTTCCGCTTTTACAAGTTTTTTTATCGCGAGATTTCTACATTTTCTCACCGTTTAAACTTACTGAAACTTCAACATATATTTTAGGACTAAAATTAGCCAAATCGGTTAACCCGTTCTCGAATTTTAGCGAGACTACGAACAGAAAATAATTTATGTTTATATAGTTTTACATAACTAATATTCAACATCTCAATTCTATAAAGGTTTGTTCCTATCATTCATCGAATCCAACTTAACCGAACGAAAATATAAAAAAAAAATCGTGTGGGTAGGGAATGACTGATTGTTTTTATAGTTACGAAAATATATGCAAGTCAACAAAAACTAATTTACACACCAGAATCAGTGAGATCGACTTCCAAAATATAGTCTTTCACGGAGAAACCACGTCTTATTTCATACACGGAATGCCACTGTTCTGATACACAATCAGTGGCAACCCAAATAAATAGTCCAGTTTCCATTCCACAGAAAAAAGAGCAAGCCACAACAAAATCACTAAGTTGTCACACAAATGGATGTCATTTTTGCCACTCGGTAAAACCCAAAGAAAAATATACCTGAACATTTCCACTGATGAACGTTGGTTGTATCCACTCACAATACGCAATCATTCTTCAAAACCCAAACGGCTATATCTTGCTATAAACCCAAGGCATACCCACGTCGGATCGTTTAATTTTTCGCATCATAAAACAGCTTGGACGATTTGGGCCGCTGTATCACGGGTGGAAGTTTTTCGTGTGGTGGAAAGTTTTAGATGTTGACCGCAAGATCTATTGAGAGTGAAGTTCATTGGCAGGCGACGGGAAAAAGGATTTCAGAGAGTATAGGTAACTCTGTATGGTTTATGTACCTCTAAAAGAAAATGGAACTCTTGTAAGATCACTTCGTTGTCCGTCTGTGGGTATATTAGTCAAAATCCTTTTTCTTAGGAACATGAAGAGGTGGAAGGAAACCGGTTGTTCACATTTTCAATCTTCTTCAATTACAAGCTCCCGAACCGGCAGCACTAATAGACACTCTAATCCCTAGAAATCACCATCGCGTTTAATCTGACAGGTCGAAACCAATCTCGCTTTAAAATCGAAACAAATGGTATTGCGTAACGTCATGACAATCGAAGCTCATGCCCAGGTACCTACGTTTGAAGCCAATATTGATCAAGATTATTCAAGACCAAGATTGATTTATCAAAAATTTGTTCCACGTAAGGAAAATTACAGTTGGGGATTGGTGTTCACAAAAGCATTTCATCGAGACGCTCGGCATCATGATCACTTTCCTCCGTTTACACACTTATTCCAAGCGCAATAGCCCTACTGATCTGATTGTTTCTCGCGTGTGTTTCATTAATTCAACAACAACAACAATCATGCCCGTTTTACACATAAAACTACCGTGAGACTCACTCATAGTGAAAATTAACGGATTACTCACGTTGTATATACCGAGATTAGCTCGACATGTTTCGGATCAATCCGTGATCCGTCATCTGGAGCTACGCGCCACGGCAGCGGACAGACGCGCACTCAAGTCCGCTGCCGTGGCGCGTAGCTCCAGATGATGGATCACGGATTGATCCGAAACATGTCGAGCTAATCTCGGTATATACAACGTGAGTAATCCGTTAATTTTCACTAATCATACCCGTGCTCCCACGGGTCAGGCAGAGCACACGAAACGTGAGATAGACAAAACTATGATTATGACTAGGTATATCACGCTTTGCAGCCACTTCTAGCATAGTTTTAGGTTTGCAAAGATGGAAGAGATAGAATAGTGACAGGTTGCTAGCCTGTCGCCTAAAGCATACCTAAACCTATTTCCTTAGTCGCCTCTTACGACATCCACGGAAGAAATGGAGAGGTGTTATTCTATCCCGACACCACACGGTGTTATTCATTCAATTCTTCAAAATGTTGGTGGAGCAAATGGACGAAGCGGATCAGCAGAAAGTCATCGAACTCGATACAAAACACATAAAGACATGGTAATAGAAAAACTCAATTACCATTTAACAGGCGGGCAGGTGCGGAGTGCGCCGTAAAGTGTGTTTTGGCGCTTAGACTGGTGTCCTACTAGAAGCTCACAATTATCTTTGAAGAGGCAAACCATAAGTTGACTCTAGCATTAGCAATATAAAATAAACATTGCAACTGTATTCCCAAATGGGATAGGCAGAGAACACAAAACGTTGCGTAGATGAACCCACGACTATTTTACGCGCGGAGGTATTTTCTGCGGTTTTAGGTTCAGAGTTAGATAAAAATAGTACAATAGTGACAGGTTTTCAGCTTGTCACTTACAGTTTACTAGAGATAGGAAAGTCGCTACTTACGATACTCGCGGAAGAAATGTACTTAGTGGTGTTGTTATTCTAAATCAGATATTGCACGCATCTTTCATACAGTTCATAGACGTTAGAAACTGACAGGTAGCATAAATCCGCTCGCGTCTACTTCTACATTGGAACACATTTTTCCCTATATTAAATCTTCTGAGTACTCTGAGTAGATCCATGGGTGGGAAGTCTCCAATAGAGAGATATCTCTCCAGGCAGTTGTTATGCCTGAGAAACTTGGAAGTTGTATTTACGCAACCAATCGTCGAAACTTCGTTAGCGCGAACACTTTGCCAGTTGATGACGTTTGTGGAAGAAGTTCTACTATTGGACGATACATGGCGCTAGAGTCGCTACACATATAAAAAGTCCTAGAAAAACACTCTATGGGTTATTACTTATTCCTGAAATTCCCCTAAATTGAGGTCATTTGCTCGCCTAGCTCACTTATAGCTCTCAGTCACTCACCCACCTAACACAGACCGCCACGGAAAATGATTTTAACGGCCCATCTATCAAGATACACTTTACGATGACCGTAAAGGCGCGGGGAAGCGGGTATTTTTCATCCCTTGCCGCTTTATGTGCCGGTTTATGGAAGGGTTTGGGGAATTAGGCAAATAGGTTGTGTGAGGCAACAAAGAGGATCTTGGACGCTGCAGTTGGCACCAGTGCCGTAACTAACCCTTTAAGGTCACAGCTCACCACAACCACCCGGCACCCGACTTTCGTCGGCGGTCGTTCGGCGTCCACTCGTTGTTAGCAGGTGGTCCACGGGTGGACCTCGCGTCGTCAACGAGTAGACTTCGCGTGGTCATTGAGTGGACCACACGTCGTCAACGAGTGGACCTCGCGTGCTCAATGAATTTCCGAGTAGTGTACCAGAGTTTGGGCTTATATAGAAACGTTTAGAAGCGTTTAGAAGCGTTGCCAGCTCGCGGTTCAGGCGTGGCAAGCGTACCAACAGCGAGCTATTATGGCGTGGTCCACTCGCGGCCGGCGCGTGGACACCTCGCGAGCGATGCGATCCGTTGACGCTACGGAGTTGATGTAGTGATCGCATGCCCATACAAGTTCATATAAAGAATACTAACTGCACAGGCGAGGCGGTGCTGAGTAGGTGCCGGGTGGCTATAGTAATCTATGATCTTATGCGTAAGGAGAGAGCTTTCAAAACGGCGCCCTTGAAGAAATTGTGGTCTGGTCTCTGCGCCTTGTCACAAGGCGCAAGGCACAAGGCCCTTGTGCCTGGGCACCGCAGGCAACGCCCTAGTTACGACACTGGTCAGCAAGCTTCAATTGTTTGCCTCAACGAACATGCTGCACTATTCCCCGGGATCCAACTTGGCAAGATCTAAGTAGTGGGGGGTAAATTCACGCTTTTTCCGTGTTAAAGCAATGCGACAACTTACCCTCATGTGAGAGGCGACCAAGAAAATAATACATACATACATATTCTCACGCCTGTATTCCCAAGAGGGGTAGGCAGAGCACATGAATTCAAAAATTCAGTGCCACGTTTAGCAACTTGAGGGTAACCAGATGGTCAAACGTGATATTGTGGTGACAGATTGCTAGCCCATCGCCCACAATACACCAACCCTTTCCCAGAGTCGACTCTTACGACACCCACGGGAAGAAAGGGGGAGGTGCTATTCTAACCCGGCACCACACGGGATAATAAGGTATTGGAAATACATACACCATACATACATAGATCACGCCTGCATTCCCAAATGGTGTAAGCAGAGCACGTGAAACGCTACATAGACAAAACCGTGAGTATTCCACGCTTCGTGGCCACTTTTAACATATTTTTTTAGGTTTTGGTATTGGAAATGTGACAAAAAATGACATACTTAATCTTTTAATTGCGCAGATTTTGAGATGTCTGATTTATTCACAGCTTCAAGAGACTTCAGATCTTAGTTTTTGGTATCAATTTCAGTGTTGCTTCTCCACATTTCCCTAAGAAAAATACACATGTCAGCATTACAACACCTAGTCAAACTAAACGGACTACTCGAAACTTATGCTATTAATGTTTCTTCCTATTACCTTTTCTGCACAATATTCACCGCAGCTGTCTTTGAAAATTGTACAGAATCGCCAATAGGAAACAACATTGGCTCAAGTATCGAATAATCCAAACAGATTTAATAACTTTAATTAAGCCAAGAAAACTGACGGCACTAAAAAATAAGAGGTACAGGAGTAAATTTATTCCCGTAATAAAGTCGTTGCGCGGCTAACACCCTATTTCGGCACGATGGCCCATTAAACATTTTTACGATATAAATTTGTTTAGCCCTCAACCCTTAACCTTGGTCCGCTATTATCTCTCGCATATAACGGGGTTGCTTTCGTTCCGTCGCCCAGAGGGATGTTAAACGTGGTTTCTGGCTTTCCGTCTGCCCTTTTGGAGGTATGAAAGGATTTGTTTGCTGTCTTTACTTTTTGAGCATTGCAGTATTTACTAAAATTGTCGTAATAGTCTAAGAACACATACAATCACGCCTGTGTTCTCAAAAAGGCAGAGCACACTAAATATGACAATTTCACGGTTTGCAGCAACTTCCAGCATATCTTCAGGTTTAAAAACATATGAAAGAGGTATAATAGGGATAGGTTGCTAGCCTGTCGCCTAAAGCATACCTACCTAAGTCTGGTTTCTTAGTCGCCTCTAACGACATCCACGGAAGAAATGGAGTGGTGTTACTTTATCTCGATACCATACCGAAAAATAAAATTTTGGGTAAGTACTTGAAATTCTATCCGCATTTTTTTTATAAAGTGTTTACTACTAAGTTCGTAGTAAGTAGGTTTACAGTCTACCAATATCACTCACTTTGAATCAACCCCGTAACACCGCCTTCCTAACAAACCGGATTTATTTTGGCCCAGCACCTAACTCAACGATAAAGTGGCAATGTTGTATGGTTGTCTGTAAATCAGAGCTGAGTTGCCAGCCGCGGCAATTTTGCCTCAATTAACAAAATTGTGAGGGTTAACCTGTTGTTCAGGTAATATGCGAGAGTCATTAAGATCTGAGCCAAGATCTGTTGTATCCTGCTTTATGGAAAATTTCGTGTGAGGTTGAGATTAGGTTTAGAATGAGGTAAGCTTGATAGAGGTAGTCAGAAGTGGAGGCAATCATACTTAGCTTAGACTTCCCACTTAAAATAGGTTCCAAATGTAGATACTTTAACTTTTTAGAGGTATATACTTATAGACCGCCCAAAAAGTGTAGAAAATGGATGAAAAAGGAACTAAAATTTACACCGTTTTATCCACCACTTATATAAGTTTTATTGAATCTAGAAATTCTAGAACTTGATAAAGAACTTCTATGAATAAACTTTCATGCCAGCGGCGGTCACTTTCATGACAACTTTGTGGTCACCTCAGCTATGAGGGAGCAATGGTGAAAAGAAAGAAAAGATTCTCACGCCTGTATTCCCAGAGGGGTAGGCAGAGCACGTGAATTCAAAAATCCAGTGCCACGTTTAGCAATTTCAGGGTAACCAGATGGTTAAACGTGATATTGTAGTGACAGGTTGCTAGCCCATCGCCCACAATACACTAACCCTTTCCCAGAGTCGACTCTTACGACACCCACGGGAAGAAAGGGGGAGGTGTATTCTAACCCGGCACCACACGGGAAAAGATATCCGTGTTAATACTCGTCTTTGATTGTACTTCAACAAAAATTCGCAAGAATCGCAATTATTTTCCAAAAAAGATTGTTTTATCTGGTTGGAAATTACTGACGCGTGCCACAGAGGTCCCATTATTTTCCTCCCGCAGCTAAAGGATCTAACCTCTAACAGAACGGCCGTCAAAACAGTTTGGGCAGGTAAATAAAGTCCCTGAAAGCACAATGGAAATACAGCCGGCATTAAATAAGAAAGCACCCCATTTACATTCTTGACCTGGCTAATGCGTGGCGCTCTATCACTCTGAGCTTTGGCCCTCTGAGCTTTTTACAAGCTTTTATTACTAAAAACCTCGCGCCAAATGTTTACCTGAGGCATTCGCAGGGTTCTCATTTTTTTAGCGAATTTAGAATTTGGAATTCTTTTCGTATGATCTTTGGCTGTTTGGCAAGAGCAAGACTGTATTAGGTCGGCCATTTTTTTATAAGTTGGACATTTCGGTTTTGTTCCAAATTTAGAAAAAAATGGTTTTTCCTACGCAGAATCGGGACAGTTACTTTTTTCACACAGTATGGTGGTCACAGAATGGAATCATAAACTTTGTATGAAATAGTGGGATCAAATTATTCACAATAACATTTTAATTTAATTTCATCGCATAATAATAATACGAGATACAAAAAAAATGCAAACAAGATGAAGCTAAAAGACAAAGAGGAAACTTAATTATTGAGAACGACAAAAAGTGAGACTGGAATAGGGGGAAATATAAGTACAATTAATAAATTATTCCATTATTCTACAAAAGAAAAGATATTACCCGTGTGGTGTCGGGTTTAGAATAACACCTCTCCATTTCTTCCATGGATGTCGTAAGAGGCGACTAAGTCCATAGGTTAAGGTATACTTTAGGCAACAGGCTAGCAACCTGTCACTATTGTACCTGCCACCTCAAAACCTAAAGAATATTATGCTAGAAGTGGCCACTAAAGGTGAAATAGTCATTGTTGTGTCTATGTAGCGTTTTGTGTGCTCTGCCTACCCCGTTTGGGAATATAAGCGTGATTGTATGTATGTATGTATGTATGTATAGAAAAGATAAAAACAGAAAAGAAAAGTGACTTAGTTACTGCATTCTGTATGTTTTTATATAACTCTCTTCACATCTCTCCTTTAGGTGGTCCAATCCGTCAAAAAATAGTAAGTTCCACATTTTGTAAGAGTCGGATATCGTTTGTATTCATGCCACGGATCCCTAACCTTATTACTCGTCGGAGTGTACTTTTTCATAAACTCGTTTATGCAGTCATTTCACTTTTACAAAGAACGAATTGAAAAAGTTTCTTGTAATGTTATTCAGAGCTGCGGCGTCTGCAACGGAAGCGGATTGTTTCCCACAGTGTCTTTTAGAAAGAGGTTGTTTAACATACATACATACAATCACTAATGTTTCCAAGTGGGGTTGGTAGAGCACACGAATCGTGACAAACAAAACCATGACTTTTTCACGCTTTACAGCCACTTCTAGAATAATTTTAGGTTTGAAAACATATAGAACAGGTAGTATAACAGTGACAGGTTGCTAGCCTGTCGTCTAAAGCATACCCAAACCTACTTCCTTAGTCGCTACTTATGACCTCCATGGAAGAAATGGGGAAGTGTTATTCTATCCCAACACCACACAGGACACTATCAATGTACAGTCAGGGAAATTAGATGTTTAGCAGGTTGAAATACTTCTAAAATTGGCCTGATTACTGTTTCCAGCCAGTTGCATGACATAAATACTCAATATTGAACTTCATGGTGAAGTTTGTCCTATAATGCGAACAAATTATGAAGGCGGTCAACTTGGTAAACACTCAATTTTCTCGACTGTATTTTATAGTCAACAATTTCGTTCCTCTCAAACCCCCAGTGCACTGTGATTTCTACCACTTCCCCTTCAACGCCACTCGGAGCACAGTCTCAGGGATCCCTCACGCTGGACTGGCTAGCTGGCGAGGACTCGAGGCAGCTAGGCAGAGCCCACGAAACGCTACAAAGGCAAAGCCGTGACTATTAGGGGTCAGGTTTAGAATAACTCCTAACCATTTCTCACGAGGAAATCGTAAGAGGCGACTAAGATAATAAGGTTAAGATGCATTATGAGTGACAGGCTAGCAATATGTCACTATTATACTTGCCAACTTAAAACCTAAAAAATGAGCTAATGGTCTAAAGTTGAATTGTCATGGTTTTGTCAACGTAGCGTTTTGTAAGCTCTGCGTAAGGTTAGGAATATTCCTAGCCTATATAGGCATGATGACATGTCTTTTATACCAATTTTCTTTTCCTCAACCCCCTAGTGCACTGCCGATGATTTCTACCACTTTCCCTTCAACGCCACTCGGAGCACTGTCTCCGGGATAGCAGCATACCGCTCAGCGCTCACGCTGGACTGGTTGGCTGGCGAGGACTCGAGGCAGCGGGAGCTGGCCAACTCCTTCGAGAACGCCGCCACCATCAAGCCCAGGCCCAGAAGCTCGGAGTGCATAGCTTACACCAGGCCAGCTGCTGGCAAAGTGGCCAGACTTATGCTTGAGCTGGTGAAGTAAGTGCAGTTCTTGACTTTGTATCTTATTGCTTAACACGGAATGGAGGATAGAAACGTCACTTTTCTGTGACTTGTAACGTGTTTCAAAAAACCGGGTAAAAAATGAAAATTATTGAAGCGAAAAATATTTTAAAACCTAGTAAGATGTCACTTAATAGAACTGAAGTGGAATAGTTATTTTGGGCATTACCTTTTTTCGCAATAAATGGTAGCCTATGTTCTTTCTCAGGGTCTAAAGATTGTCTGTGACAAACATCAAAATCGGTTAAGAGGTTTAAGCGGGAGAGCGTAACAGACAGACAGAGTTACTTTCGCATTTATAAAATTAGTAGGGGTTAGTTTAGTAGGGATTTAACAAAGTGTAGGTATTCTTTGACGGATTTTAAATTTTCCATTCATAAAGGTTTGCAAACTCAATAAGGGGAAAATGAATGGTTTTTCATTTTTTTTTTCAATTATTCGTTTTCTGGTTTACTCGTATATTTGTAACACATATGTACTTATCGACAGTCATACCTTTGTTCTACCGAAGGCGCTAAAATTATAACGAAACTAACTTAAAAATGGCTTATACATATAAAATACCATAAACGTAACCAATTATTCACCAGGAACTTAGAAGGTGACGAGGGTACAATCATCCCCGAGCTGATCCAGGGTCTGATGAACGCGAGGCTGCTGATGGAGACGTCCATGTTGGACTCGGAGCCGGACCTGAACTCCTTGGTCCACACTCCTGGGGCCATGATGGGGGAGCCCCACACCACGTTTCCGAGGATATTAGCCATGATATGGCTGATTGGGTCCGATCCTGTCACGACGAAGAAGAGTGGCTGGTGTAACATAAAGAAGGTATCCTCGGCATCTGATTTGGCAAGGTTTCAGGTGGTGGGGGTAGGTTCGCGCACCGCTTTTCCGACGTAAAGCGATGCGCCAACTTTTACCCCCGCTATTTAAAATCTTGCCGTTACGATACTCGGGTAGCCCAGCGGTTCTACTTGTGGCCTCTCATGCGGAGGTTCGTAGGTTCGAATCCCAGGCCCATACCTCTAAATTAAGAGTGAAATCGAATTTGATATTTACCTCGAGCAAGGAAACACATACATCCATATCTCACGCCTGTATTCCCAAGAGGGGTAGGCGGAGCACATGAATTCAAAAATGTAGTGGCAAAAATGCTGAACGTTTAGCAATTTCAGGGTAACCAGATGGTTAAACGTGATATTGCAGTGACAGGTTGCTTGAGGAAACTTTTGTATGTAGCAGCGAAGTAATTCAATGCTGTGTATGAAGTTCTAAATTCGCACTGGGCCCGGATGTGGACTATAGCGCAAGTCACGCAGCAGTGGGACATATTTAGGATGGATTACTTTTTTACCATTTACAGCCTTCGGCTACATTTCTATCTTTAATTCCTAAATACGTCCATTTTTTCAAACTTAGGGATCAACCATCAACCTGGACCACTTTAGGAATCACTGCTTTACTTGGTTATCTTCACCTCGTAAGGCCCACGTCACATTTTGACTGTACAAAATTAAAACTTAATATCAACCAAACTGTTAAAATACATACATACATACATACATACGTAACCGGCCTTCCCCTTCATATTCCCTGCGGGGTAGGCAGATACAACAGAGCATTCGCTTCTATTCTGACATACCTACTTCTCTCGCTTCACTTACATGCATCAGTCATCACTCTCGTCATTCATACACACTCGACGGTTTCTTCTACTCCTAATTTGGCCTCTCTTTAGTAGGTACATCGCCGATCTGGTCGATATAGGTACTTTCTTCGAGGGCACTCTCGACCGACCTGCTTCATATTTGTCCTAAATTTAGGACTTTGAGCCTTAAGAGGTACCTATCACCTACTGGATATTGATGTATCTCCTCACCGTTCTTAACTTCCAGTTCAACAAGTACCTGATGATAGCCCGGCCCACGGAGATCGCGACGCAGATGCGAACCCTGGACCCCATCATCGCCCGCGCGCGCTTCATCATCGAGTCCTTCATCCAGAACGTGACGCCCCTCAACATGCACCCGGAGACGACCAAGCACGAGATGAGGGTGAAGCCCTCCATGCCGTTCATGGATGTTAGTTACATCAGCTTTATTATGCCCAGTTCACATTATTCCAGTCCAGTGATTCAGGGGGATAATCCAGTTCAGTGGCATAGCATAGCAGTGCGTGAGCATAGATTGGGTGAGCTGGAATGAAAAGTTGACGATCTTACCCATAAACACAGCATTATTTTGCCAAATTTGGGACTAGGTGATTGGTTTAAAAAATATAAAAATGTACAATGATGTAGAAAATGCACTAATGCGCCCAAATGGTGTAATGGCTCCTGCAATAGTAATTGTACCGTATGTTTGCACTGCTACTTTGCAGCAGAAGTACCCTTGAGTTCCTGAACACAATAATACACGCACTGGTGCTTTGCGACAGCAATAGAGGGTAAGACTGTGATCCCGAAGTACCCTGCATGTGACCCTTCGTAGCGGAATAGTAGTTTGTTGGAATATTCACTTAAAGTCCATGTGTCATTTTCGAATGCCCGTTGATGTATTTTTTTATTTTAAGGATATCTCAAAAATTACTAGCTAGATCTTGATGAGATTAAAATGGGACCAATGGGAAGCCATTTCCAATCAAACAAAAAAAAAACGATCGAAATCGGTCCACCCGTTTAGAAGTTCTGAGGTAACATACATAAAAAAAATATAAAAAAAATACAGCCGAATTGAATACCTCCTTTTTTGAAGTCGGTTAAAACGACCTATGAGACAACTCTATCACAGTTGTCTCCAGGACAAAATATCAACATAAAATAGTTGATTAGTGAGATTAGTCCACATAATAAATAATCTTCTCTGTTAAACGATTGTTGCTTTTTTCCAGGACATGGCAAAACCAACCAGGACAAAAAAGCATTCTAGCTCGGACCATAATAATGGTGGGAAGGTTAGTATCCAAGTACCCAGTACCCCAAGTGTCGTCACGATCAAAACACAAGTCACTCTCTGCGTTAATACGCATCAGTTTGTATGGGCACGCTACTTGTCTTGTCGATCACGACAGTAAAGTTGTGTTACGTGCCGCTGGGAGGCGCTGTCTCAGTTCTCATACAAACTGATGCGTATTCAGCGTAACGCAGACGAGAGTTATTCGGACTTATTCGTGTTTTGATTGTAATGACGACACTTCTTATGGTATTATACCTACAGCAGGCTTGTGGCGTGTTCAAATCACACCTGGGTCACCAATGTGGAAAAGACTCCAGTACCTAAGTATTGAAATCTTTCCAGGCAGATTTTGTGATGGGGATCGGAATCCATAGAGAAAGCTGGAAGCTGTTTTTATGCAACCGATTTGCGAAACTTTGTTAGCGCTATGTAGAACACATTGACAATTGATGACGTAGATGACGTTTGTGGGAAGAAGTTCTACTACTAGACGATAGGTGGCGTTTGAGTCGCTACAGGCTAATTAACTCGTAATCGTACACCACACCATCATTACATTCATTACAGTATCGAACGAACGGATGGGCTGTGAAGGAAGTGGCTGTGACAGACAGACAGTCAGACATGACGAATCTACAGGGTGACCTCTAAGACGTAATACAAAATTAGCGTTTCGGGCTCAGTTAATGATAGAGAATTTAATACACTAACTCATTGGTTAAGGTTAGCCTTGTTTAATTTGTGCTTATTTTCAAACAAAAAAAATAATAAAAATCTCAAAGTATGGTCACCGTACACTGCATAATCGAGTGTCACAGGTACTTGTCAAGTTTAAAAACGTTTAAAGCTAAGAGTCCACTTGTCGGTATCGTACGCATCGGACGTATCGCACGCAACGGATTTTAGTATTCTTTGTATAGAAACTCACACAAGTGCGTCCACCTGTCCGCATCGTACGCATCGCACATCGCCATTATATCTGATTGAATGCGATGCGTCCGATGCGTGCGATGCGGATCTGTGGACGCTTACCTTAACACTGCTACAGCTATCGATCTTTTATCATTACAAAAGACACAACTAGACTCTTTAAGTATCTACTTTACTCCTTACCTACTTAAATTGAATAATACATACATACATATTCTCCCGCCTGTATTCTCAAGAGGGTTAGGCAGAGCACATTAATTCAAAAATCCAGTGCCACGTTTAGCAATTTCAGGGTAACCAGATGGTTAAACGTGAATTGAACGTAAAGTTAAATTGAATAATAAGCGATGCCAATTTTAAATAAGTAAATTTATTGTTAAATCAGATAAATGCAAAAGTACATACTTAATCACACGTATTTTAGCATGTGTTCAATGTTGCCATCGTCTTTCTGTACACAAAACTCCGCCCGTCGTCTAAGGTTGTTCCTAAGTCTACCAATGTTTTCTTGTCGCACCTCTTGTAATAATAATGGTTTATGTAGTTTATGTATTACGTTCCTCAAGAAGTCTTCATACTTTAGTCCATTTAAGTTTCCATCAATTAAATGCGGTCATATTAGATGATTGTTCACAATACCCGCCCAAACATTAACCGAAAACCGAGTCAGGAAGGAGTGTCTGCGAGTTGCATGAGAGTTTGCTTCACACCATAAGTGCTCATTGTGAACGTTAAATAAACCAAATCTTATAAACGTAGCTTCATCAGTCCATAAAATATTTAATTGTAGGTTTTGTAACACCTATCAACAAACTGAACCCTTCGGGGGTAGTCGGCTAGCACAATGTCTTGTATTTTTGCCACATGCTGGCAGTGGAGCGCGCGCAGAGAGCGGTGTTGAAGGTGATGCTGCATAAACCGTTTCGATACCCCACTGACACACTATACAAAGAATGTAAATTTTTGAATGTACGCCAACTTTACATTCTAAGAGCCTTTTGTCAAACCCATAATAATATGATTAATTCATCAAAGCATGCAGAGATCGTGGCTAGGCGAATTTTTAGGGTGCCCCTCCCGTCACTTAAATCAGCCATGGCAAGGAGATGCCCGGCTTACTGCCACCCAAAAATCAACAATAAGATCTGCAAAAAAGTAGACATCAAACTACTGTCCCTCGTCAGGGCAAAGAAAAAGGTGGGTAATTGGCTTTTAACGTTATCATATTCGGAGACTGAAGACCTTCTCTAAACCTTCGTTGGTGCCTCTTCATTGGATAACTTGCACACAAACACAGACCTCATTCATTCATTCACAAACAGGCCACACTAATATCCACTAACTCACACACATACACTCACATTCATACACAATACCGAATTTATTGTCAAATCGCGTTCCTAAATTCCGTTCTTAGTACTTATTGTATAATTGTCCTATAACATTTATATCTTATTCTTGTAAACACACTCGCAGACCTCCAAGATACAGGCTCAGCCTAGTTTGGAGTCTGATAGATATACCGGCCATTATTGTAAGTGTTATTTGTTAAATAAATTATTTCTATTTCTATTTCTATTTTCTATTTCTATTTTTGGAAGTGAAAGTGATGTAACATGCTGCATTTCATAGCTTCCAAATAAAAATTGGCACGTGGTAAATCTTGCAGCTGCGTCGTCTTTTGTACTCGCTTCTGGGTGGTGACTAAAATACCGAAAGATTTGTGTCCGAAACGCTTTTGAGTGTCGTGGCTGTCGGCTTCTAGCTTGAGCGTGCATTTGGACTGAGAGGTGTCCGTATTTCCTTAAATTTCGGATAGTTCTGTTTATTAATACACGAGTAGGGGTTGCACTGTCCGGATAACGTTCGTGAAAGAGTGTTTGCGTCTGCACTGTACTCTGAGATGTAAAATAGAACGCTACCGTATCCGTCCGCTGGATAGGCGTGTACGAGTAGGCATGAATACGAGGTATTTTATTATTTTACACACATTTACGATGAATCTTATTGTTGTTTGATAACAAGACAACTAATGTCAAGAAAAGTCAAAGTGAGTTTTCTTCATAATAGGGTCTTTGACAACAGTAAAAATAAACTATAATTTGTGGCCATCCTAACAGATTATAGGAAAATTAAACATATTTCACTTTCTTTTGTTCAAAATATTATGCATTTTTAGAGTTATTTGTTCTATTAATTTCTAATATTCGTTAATAATGTATCTGTGACTGAAACGCTTGCGATTGATTGATGACGTCACATACCATGAAAGGTATCTGTGGTCAAAGTGGACATTGATAATTTGACATGACAATTTTGACAGCTTCTTTGTGTGGTGCCTTTGTTTACTTGCATTTGACGTCAAACACCGTTTTTGGCGTGAGTTTGAGAATTTGAACTTTAATATTTATTTTCTTTGTTAATACAGACAAGAATCCGGAAATACTAATATATCGTGTTTATTACATAATGAAGAATTTATTAAAAATATATTTCAAAAATGTTCAAAAACCCTATTTATCTGTCAGATAATCAAAGACAATTGGGTTCGTTACATAAGGACTTTTTACTGTAAACTTAATGGTAAAGTGACCACATTTAACGGAAAAAATTAGGAATAATGTAAACGTAAAAAAAAATACTAATGATCACTTTAACAACATGCGACCTAGTCAGGGGTTTTAGTATAAGGGAAACACATTTAAAACATTGGTTTTGTATTACGTCTTAGAGGTCACCCTGTATAAAGGCTCCTTGCCATTTGGCTGCGAACCCTGAGGTGCAGCGCAGACGACGACTTTTTGTGCGATCGAGTCTGCGGCGCACAAAAAGTCTGCGTGGATTGTATGCATTGTGCGTCGGACTTTTTCCGCATCGTGTGCGTTACTGCATATGGATTCCATAGCTTTTATTTTCAGACTAAAAAGTCCGTCGCAGATAGTATGTCGTCTGCGCAGGGCCTAAAAAGCGAAGAAACCTTTCAAATCTTCGTTAACCCTCGACGCAAAAACGACAGGGTGTTATAAGTTTGACGTGTCTCTCTGTGTGTGTGTGTGTGAATGTGTGTGTCTGTCTGTGGCATCGTAGCTCCCAAACGGATGATCCGATTTTAATGCGGTTTTTTTGTTCGAAAGCTATATCCGTCGAGAGTGTTCTTAGCTATGTTTGGTGGAAATCGGTTCAGGTCTTCAAGGTGTGATGAGAATGTTACACGTTCAGTAAAGCCATCGAGTTGGGGCTCGTCGGGGGTTTTTAATTTTTAATTAATGTTGGTTATTACGTCATACAAATGCGGTACACAAGCTCTCCCTTCGCAGGACCTGGGAGCAGTTCTGGTGGAAGTCTCAGCGCCCCCTATGCCGCCCCCACCCCCCGCAGAGTTCTTCGTAGACCCTCTCCAGACCCTGCAGGATGTGCCCGAGCAAGAGAAGTCCCAAGTAGCCGTGGACTCGGCAGAAAATTTGAAGCCGGCGTCGTCGGTTGTTTTGAGTTCGATTCTGATAGGTGTTGTGATGTGTTGAAATTAAAAGTGGAAAACTAAATTGTGTTTGACGTTGCTGAAGTTGTAGGCTCGTTTGGAAGTAGTTTACGTTCTCATCTTAAATATGGTAGGCGAAGCACACGAACCGATACCTCACGGAACATTACGAAGCATTATGCAGTCAAAATGGGTATTTCACGTTTCGCAGCCACTTTTAGCATAGTTGTAGATTAAAACATTGATGAAAGAGGTATAACAGTGACAGGTTAGCCTGTCGTCTTTCCTAGCTATTTCCTTAGTCGCCTTTTACAACATCCAAAGAAGATATTGAGAGTTTCCATAATCACAATAGTTACCTAATTTGTGCTTATGATCATGGTAAGCATTTACTTGTTATCAAAGTAACTGTTGCATAGTAAAGGTGGTTACGAGTGTAGTTTATGAAATGAGCCTGTAAAGGAGAATTTCATAAAAAATCAAGAGTTTATCTATTCATAATAATGATTTTGAACTTTTGTTCGACGTATAAAAAACGGCTAAAATTCACGAATTCCAATGGGCTAAAAAAAATGTGGCAAGAAAAAATCAAATACGTCGACAGTTTCAGTTATCGCTTCCTTGTATCATAAGTTTGAACAGGAAACTTGCTGTTTTATTCTAAGTATTTAAAACTAAATATTTCCTCAAACTCAATATTTTACGAGGAACCTGTGTGGATTGCAGTTGTTTTTGTTTTTGCACTAATGAAATCTAATAATGAAGATCATAATATGTTTTCTTGTGGCTGTTGGGGTTCAAAGCGAAGTGGAAATTATGGATATCGACGGTAAGTACCAAAAAAACGTTTCACATTTAGAATTAAGTATATTCTGATGTCATTGGATGAATAATTTGTGTTTGTGCGCGACTCTCCTTGAGTGTAAGAGGCGTTGGCGGGGGCAAGATAATACGACAGAGTACCTAAGTACCAGAGGTGTTATGGACATGAAGTTTCGGGTACGGATAGGTACAGGAATGATTATTATACTGGATATGGATATTAAATTATTTTGGATAATTTGGGTTACGGATATAAAAAAAGGAGTTTCAAAAGTAAAATACACATAGGTAGTGAAATGGTTTCAAAATACTTTCATTAATACGCTCTTTGGCAGGAATCTCAATCATTCTCACAGCTATTTAAAATAAATATGATTATAAACAACTATATTGAGTGTTGTTCAATATGCCTAAAATTAATGCGACTGGCATGAGTCGGCAGCCGGCCGGCCGCTGTCAAAACAACTTATCATAGTTATCATGTAAATAAATAAATAACGTGTCTTAATTAGGCTCCACCGCTATCACTATTATACGAAACTTTTATTTCAGATTCGGACGGAGCTCCGTCATAACATCTCGCTATGACATGCTATTGTTTCTTTACAGATATCGAATACTCAGAATTCGTCGCTTCTCAGCCTCTGCGTTACATCAGGAGGGTGCTAATATGCACCAACGAGGACGCAGCATCTCAAATCAAGGCCCATCGTCTACACATGTTCGACATGTTCCCTAAAATGGAAATTGAGTTCCACCACGTCAGGAACTGCCCCGATGAGATCGAAAGTGATAGACATGGTGCAAAGAGTATACTGGCCATACTAGCTCCCAAACCTTTTGGAAACATCTCACATTCAGAAGTTCCTGTGTACTTCTACGATGCACCGTACTTTCTAGAAGATGAAGCGTTTTCTAACAAAGTTTCTGCGGTCATTGACTGGCGCCCTTTGAAACACGCCTTCACCCAGTTTTTTGAGCAGCAGGATTTAATCAGGATCGCGATTGTTTCTGATGATTCGCCATACAGCGCTGCCTTTGAAGAGGAACTTGTTGGTCATTTCAATGAGCAAGGGTTAGTGTATAACGTACAACGGTGCGTGGAAGCACTCGAATACGAATACGAATACGATTGCAGCTTTCATGAGGTGAGTTTTAAGCATGGTCTTCTAAATAGTAGAGTTTTTTAGTTTTTTTATAACAAATTAGATGATACTAAGGTTAAGGCACCATCTTCACAAACTGCTATCGCCTTAATAGTGTAGAAGACTAAAAAAACTATATATACTCGTATAGTTCGTCAGTTGGCTTACCAAAAAATGTTAAACATGTATTTTTCAAACATAAAACTACCGTGAGACTTACTCATAGTGAAATAACGGAACTACTCTCGTATTTTATACCAAGATGAAGAGAGAGGGTGCGCGTCTGTCCGCTGCCGTGGCGCGTAGCTCCAGATGATGGGTCACGGATTGACCCGAAACATGTCGAGCTAATCTCGGTATAAAATACGTGAGTAGTTCCGTTATTTCACTATGCATTTTTCATTTTATTGGACAAATAAGAAATTACCGTAATACACCGCTTAAAAGTTCACTAAATGGTACAAATGTTTATTTAGGCGTGATGTCACAAGTCCCCACTCCGGAAATTTGATGATTTATACCTTTGTCGGTGTTTAGTTATTTAGACCAAAAACCAGGTGTTGCATATTTTCCATAATCTAAGTAACGAACTTATTAGAATTACATATTTTTAACCCTTTCGACATCCCTATTTTCTCGGTCGTGGAGATAGTCCCTAAAGTGGACTACATGACCTATGTGTTCCGTGATATTATCAATTGATTGACTATGACAAATTGTTTCAGGCTTTGAGTTTTATAAAAAAGAACGAAGCTCTCATCGTGGTCGCGAATGTGGACGAAAAGAACGCGCTAGCCCTAGCAAAACAAGCGCGAAGCCACGGCGTCACACGAACCCATGGGTTTGTATGGCTGACCCGAGATTGGCCTTTTGGGAATCTCGCCGTGGTACGTACCATCGCGAACAGGGATTGTTGAGCCACTTACCTGTGTTTGTAACTTGGTCGTGTAATACTAATCCAATAGCTGACATCTAGTCGGTCACATCGGTCATTGATTATACGTCTAAATTGCGAACAGTGGCAAGTGGCTCAACAATCCCGGTTCGCGACTGTACAGTCATATACATACATCACAGATGTGTAGGCACAGCAAACGAAACTCTGCCTACTCCATTCGGGAATACAGGCGTGACATATGATGATAATGTATGATGATGATAGCTAGGTTCTAAAGTAAGGATATAATTTAACTACCTATTGCATTTGAATTTATCAACCAAGGTTTAACACCGAAAACATGAAACAGATTCTGATCGTTGACTTCAACTATAGTAGATGGAAATGGACCGTTCTTGAAAAAAAAACGACGAAGGTTAAATTCGTTTTGAAACAGAAGAAGCGAAATAAGTTATGATTTAATTTATTTTTACTGTGTTAAAGAAACATACTTAACTAAACACAAAAACTCCCTACTTGTCCAGAAATTCTGCAACACAGATTCCAATGTCTTCCCAACGACATTTCCGTAACTTCGAGGATTTAAAAACTACAGACTAGGACATCATAAGCGCGCATGTACAATTTCCAGAGCGATCTACAACACCTCGGCCCAGTAATTTCACTGTCACTTGCACCGCTGGTGCATAAGGACATCAGTTCTCAAATATGGAATCCAAGCATGAAGTGTGGGGACAGTTTACCTGGGGACAAGACTCTGGGAGGCCCTCACCTTGCCAGCATCCTACAAGGGCTGTACCTCATCCGTAATGCTGAGAGACAAACCAAGAGGACTCGTATTGATCACTTCTACCGGTAAGCATCTAATTCCAAGTTTTAATTTCACGGTTTACTTTTATGTGACCAAGATTTAGAATTAAACTATTGCGAGACTCGCTAATAGTAAAATTAAAACAGATAGTCGTTTTTATACCCCAGTCATTTGGTAGTTTTGCTTGGAAAGTTTTCCGGGAGTTTTGAAAGTTGGCAATTTTATAGATTTTGATGTGCTCTTTGCAAATTTCAACTTTCCCACCTCGTATTTTTGCCGCTCACGCTGCCATATTGGAAAATTTAAGGAATAATTGCCTACAATTTTATGCCTTATGTATTTTTTCATAAAGTCAATAGTTTTGGCGAACGAGCGCCAACCAACCAAGCGAATCACAGTATATGATCCATTTTATTCCACTAAGATTTAAAATACCGCATTTTTTCAGGGATATCGCCAACCACATGAATGAAGCTATAAAAAGCGACACATACGACACGCAAGCTTTCATCCGACAGATTAACGCTAGTTCGGATGACAGCAGCAAAGTCATCACCATCGTAGTCGCTAACAGCGGGTCCATCACCTGTTACACTAACATCAATGACTTCGGTCCAAAGGTCTATGACGTAAAAGACTGTAACATCATGAGGAGCAACGTCTTTATGGACCCTTGCAATGATTTCTGGATCAGTTCGATTGTCCTCGTCGTGCTACTCTTCATCCTCTTGTTGTGTCTAATTATATATGTCTATATCAGTCACTTTGACTTCTTCTTTGATTTCATTAATAGGAAACTAAACTGGTCTATATTTTAGGGTGTCTTTACCTACGTGCCTTGTATACAGTTGTACAGTGCCAAAGAAGGACATGTTCCAGTGAACGTAACTCCCTCTATTTTGCATTGATGGTCAGACATAATGTTACGCAATAAATGACTCTTAATTCTGATGGAAAGACCTTTTAATTACACACACTCACATGCACGTTACGCCCTATTCCCAGAGGGAGGCAGAGGCAACAGAGCGCCTTTCACTTCCATTGTGACGTACTTCTCTCGTTTCATTTACATTCATCCCTCCTGTCATGGATGCTTGACAGTATCGGATACTTCTAATTTGGCCTCTAACCTTTTAATTACTTGTACAGTCAGGGAAATTGGATGTTTAGCAGGTTGAGATAATTCTAAAATTGGTCTTATAACTATTTCTAGACTTTTGCATGACATAAATACTCAATATTGAACTTTATGGTGAAGTTTGTCCTATAATGCGAACAAATTATGAAGGCGGTCAACCTGCTAAACATTCAGATTCCCTTAATACCAGATGTCCTAAAATAAACAAAGATATTCAACAAAAAAATCACTGTGTTATCTTCCAATTTGTAATAAACAGTTAAATCTAGAGAAGAATCTACGCTCGTACTCGTAGCAAAATTGGTTAAAATAGGGAATGCAGTCTTTTAAAAAGTCCTGTTTTTAGCAAACGTGGTATTTCAGACACAACCTTTAAAATACCGATAGCAATTAAAGAAAAAACTCGTAAAAGCGCTTAAGGTCAAATAAAAGACAGTGTATCAGCCAAGGTTTTTAATCAGCTCTTTGAGGTACCGGATGTCCTTGTGGTCGCGGATCTCCTCCTCATCAAACTCCTGGGGAGGGGTGGACCGGGTCGGCACCAGCGGCCCCGGGAGGTTGTTGATGAACGACCGGACCTGGCGAAGAGAATCTTGAGAACCCCTGACATTCATTTTAGGGCATATATTCGAGCATTTCAACCGTCTCATTTATCTGGCTAGATTGTATATTAATCTTCTGCAGATTTTGATGTCGTTTTTCCTCTAATAGATGATTAAACGACAGTATCAGAATAGGGTGACGGCACCAGTTATGGACGGTTTAAGCTGACAAGCACCAGTGATGGACACTTCATTCATAATTTAAAGACCATAGAGTTGTGAATTGATTGTTCTAAAACAAATGACATTTCCTTAGTGGGTAGTAAATAAGAGTCATTGTCCATTACTGGTTCTATGTCCATTACTGGTGCGGTCACCCTATTTTTTAATTTTTACAGACAAGTGTCCAGATGAACGAGACGGTTGAAACGCTCGTCAGATTTGGCTGCAACTTTGCTAAGGGACAATGGTTTGTAATTAAAATTGAGCATTTATTGTTTATCAATTTAAGAGTTTTTTTACGAAATGACACAAGATATACGTAATGCTTTGTTTTGGCTCAGTTAATAACGTTGTCGCATTTAAGCCTCCTTGTTGTAAATACAATTCGGATTTTCTTTATCTATGAAATCGGCGATTTTTTTTTCATGCTTTTAACTACTTATTGTAAATTCCATAACATACTTATAAAAAACTCAATACTTGTTTTACACAATATTTTGACTTTATTGTGTAAATTGTGCTTATCTTAATTCCAGAGCAAATATTTATTAACATCACAGTCATCACACACAAAATGGGTCCATATCGGGTTGCATAAAGTTTGAAGTCATACATTTTATAAGCATACATAGTTTTGTCATAATCATCATTACGCA
>BHDV01004276.1:47662-63038 GCA_005406045.1 Adoxophyes honmai
AACATAAGTTATCCGATAATTTTCAACAAGAGAAATGGACAACTAATTTTTAATAATTGTAAAGCGCTTTGAATTTACTGATTGAGTAAATAAGATTTATACGCTTGTAGATGATCAAATTTAACTTTTAAATGTGCATAAAAATACTCTAACCAACCCGTGATGTATGTAAGATTACGACATTGAATGTCCCATATTGCAAAAATCTCATTGTCACCCAATTAGAAAGGGACTTTTACATCTCTGGTTGATCTTTCGGTCTTGGCTTCAGCTTTAGTGACAAGTAATCAGTCCTTATTTACTTGGTCCAAGGTCTGTCCTCTATGACAGACAGCGTACAGCGGCATTTAATGTGGCAAGATTAATTAGTGGAGGTAAGTTGGAAACAGCGCACGAGCTTGAGAGCCTTGACAGACCACCCCACAAGGACTAGGTTTTTGTTATGTTACTTACGAGGGGTGTTCAATAAAATAATGAGAATGACGTGTAAATTCTTTAGCAAAGAAATAAAAAAGTACTGGCAGGCATAGCCCACGTAATTGTAATGAAAAATAAAAAAAAATAAGTAAGTAAGTAAGTAAGTAAAAAACTCTTTATTGTACAAAATAAAATAAAAAGGTACAGACAGGTTTTACAAGAATGAACAATGTACAAAGGCGGGCTTATCCCAAAAGGGATCTCTACCAGCCAACCTTTGAGCAGTAGAGAGGAGCAGCAATTTAAATAACTCGAAAGTCGTTTTTTTTTTTTAATAGAACACATTGATTTCGTTGTGTCGCGACCAAACGGTAAAAAATGGAGGAAATTGAAGTTAGTGCGGTAATAAAACACCTCTGCTTGAAAAAAAAAATACTACTGAGCAAGTCCATTTAGATTTTCAATTCTTCATTTCTTCTTTGTCTTCATTTCTTTCGTTCCTCTCTTTCTAAGTCAAGACGATAAAAATCTCAAGAATAATTAAGAAGGCAGAAGATACGTCACGTTGTTTAAAATAATTTCTCTGGAAATGATTAAAAACAAATTTAATTCTGCTGCAGCGCGATATTAAACACGAAGCGCAATCCCGCTCTAATGCTTCCTAAAGGTTAGGGCTTTTACACACTGTCATATTTAGACAGGTCAAAAATCTTGCAAATTACGGATAACATACATACATATTCTCACGCCTGTATTCCCAAGAGGGGTAGGCAGAGCACGTAAATTCAAAAATCCAGTGCTACGTTTAGCAATTTCAGGGTAACCAGATGGTTAAACGTGATATTGCAGTGACAGGTTGCTAGCCCATCGCCCACAATACACTAAACCTTTCTCGGAGTCGACTCTTACGAAACCCACAGGAAGAAAGGGGGAGGTGCTATTCTAACCCGGCACCACACGGGAAACAAACCGCAATAATTTTATTATTCAAGCCGCGGGCCGCAGTGGCCCATGGGCCATGGTTTGGACAACCCAGCTCTAAAAGAACATTTCACGATGTAAAACTGCACTTTCCATGAATCATTTGGCGTGAGTCTGTATTTTGCAAACAATACATACATACATACAATCACGCCTGTATTCCCAAACGGGGTAGGCAGAGCACAAAAAACGCTACATAGACAAAACAATTACTATTTCTTGTCTTGTGGCCACATCCAGCATAATATTTATTAGATTTTGTTAGGTTTTGAGATGGCAGGTACAATAGTGACAGGTAGATAGCCTGTCGACTAAAATATACCTCAACCAATGTCCTTAGTCGCCTCTTACGACATCCACGGAAGAAATGGAGAGGTGTTATTCTAAACCCGACACCACACGGAATCAATATCTCACGATAATGCTCACGGTGCACTTGCCCTTATGAAATATCTTTCCTAGTAGTTAAATTAGTTGGCAGCTTCGTCGATCCTTGATCCTTAAGCGAACTTTCCCAACGACTACCTACTTAGCCCATAACTTCGGATAAATAAGCAGAAAGCTTACAGAGTTTAAGTTCATTTATTACTTGGAACTTGAAGCCTGAAGCATGTTAATAAGTTAGTCTGATGCAGTTTATTATAACTTAAATTCTAGATACTTACGTCGAACGTAGTGACTACGTAATAGAATATTAAACATTCCCAGTAAGCGATGTGTGTAGTATGTTACAACATCATTAGTTTTAGATTTGTTACTTTAACTTTTTAAAAGTACATACATACATACATACATATTCTCACGCCTGTATTCCCAAGAGGGAATAAAAGTAATTACGTTAAAAGTGCAAATAAGTATAACTTGTAAAGGAAATGTGATAATGGTACCATGTCGATTATAGATTTTTAGTCGTTTAATTCGTAGTTTTCGTCGTAAGGTACGACGTTGCTTCTATCGAAGGCCAAGAATGGATCTGTTAGGGTATGTCTCCTGCAGCATTGGTAGATAATAGAAATAAAACATAACATTGTATACTGGAAACTTGGATACATCTTTATTGAACAGAAAAAGTGAATCGAATCAGTTACCGAAATGAAAAGCCAGTTCTTGTTGGTTTATATTAAGAACGTATATTTACATATAAATAATTCCTTCTATTTCGTGGTGCAGCGGCCAGGAGGTGCTTAGAGTAATATAATGTTTCAATATTATTTTTCGACCTCCCAGCTTTTGCGGTTGGTGAGTATATACACTAGTTAGCCATGGTGGTGTTAGGCGTTGTGTTTAAGATATATAGATACGATATGTATTGTTTTTGGGTAGGGTTGGGGTGCTTAGACTCTGGATGCGGCTTGGACGAGAGCGGACTTGGCGACTCCGGCGGCTTGGGCAGCGTTTCCTCCTGAGGCGACAGCGCGGAGGAACTGTGGGAGAAGAGGGCATTAGAAGATAACCATCATGGCAGATGTAGGATGTCCAAAAATAATATTTGATTGGAAGAACCGTGGACCAGGGCTGCAGAACATAGTGAAGGTAAAGAGGTGCGCAAAGCAGAGCTAATATAAGTGATTGTGTGATTGTATTTGTGTTAAGGCGCTAGTTATCTATCAAAGATAAAATGTAACAGACAGACAAGAGTAAGGATGAATTCCTATGTCTTTGTCATAGGATCAAGTGTGAACTCCCGAATTGATGTCACAATTTTTTTGTATCAAGAGAAGATTTCATAAAAGATAAAAACGAGGGCAAACAGCGATCCTTAATCAGCTGTGCGATAAATTGTAACTTAACTGCAGAAAACTTTAAGTCAAGACTTTTACTTTTATTATACCTAGTTTGTAGAGGCGCGGTCTTGGCAATCATGGTCTTTGAAACCAAAGCTTGTTCATAAGTTGCTTGTTAATAAACCCTTGTCTATAAGTTGCTGTTTTGTGAATTCTTCAACTTCATGCTAAGATTCTTGTAGCATATTCTTCTTGGGCCATCATGGTCTTTCCGATGGACTGTGCTCAAAAGAGCCGTGTAAGAGCCTACTTATTTTGTTTTTACTTACGTTGGCGGCTGGGGCCAGGGCGTTTTGGAAGACAGAGACAACTTGTGGCACTGAGGCGGCGGTGACGGCGGCTCCGACGTTGTTGCTGCGGCTGTTGAAGGCGCTGTACAGACGCTTGGCGGCGCAGTACTCCTCGTTGACCAGACTGGAAGAGAGATGGAACAAAGTGTTAGATGGAACAGCTGTAGAAGCATTGGAGGTGGAATGGTTCATCGCAATCAGTTCGGCAAATTTAACTCTCACGGTTTGTCGACACGAGGAGGACGTATCCCGATCATCACTACATTGTCCCTTCTTAAGTTAGGAAAGTCTGTTGTTCTTAAATTATTAGCATAGTCTTTGAGTATACATTTTCCGAATTACCTTCCAGAATTCGTAGTGCATCTTCCATTTATTGTTAAGCCAGTAAGTAATAGTTGAATAAGGATTAAGTTAACATTTAAGTTTTTGGTTTTGGTACGAATGCTTCAGAAGGGCTAGTTCTTGTTAGTCACTTTGATCAAATTATAGTAAAATTACAAAAATAATCGCTTGATGATGCAAAAAAATTGCAAATACCTAAATCATTATGTGGTGATAAATAAAGACTATTGTAATAGTTTATGACTTACGCGATAGTGTATGGGCTAGCAGCGTTCAGGACAGCATCCCAAGCTGCTTCGAATTGGTAGTCTCTGCCGGCTCCGGCGCAGTTGCTGCGTGGTCCGGACTGAAAAAAAATGTAACGTTAACTTAGGCTGTAATAAAAACAATAATTAACTACCTACTACTAAATTTGATGTCAGTTCACAGTTGTGCTTAGAAAGGAAGAGTAGGCGGCCTAAAATAGAACCTTGTGGTACACCAGCGGTGGCATTACCGCAAGGTTGTATACTAGGTCCAGATTTCTTCCTTTCTTACGTCACTGCTTAGACTTATGTATTGTTGAAGAGATGACTTACTGAGTAACGGACTCCGTTAGGGTTGTTGGCGAGTTGGACGATCAAGTCAATGCTTGATTGAACACGTCCGATCCAGACGCCGACAGCTTGACGGATGGCGTTGGCGTTTCCTGAAGCAACGGCGTTGGCGACCTGGTCACAGAAAAGAAGAGGTTTAATAATGCAACTACAGTTCAAAAGAGGTCGATGTTGAAGAATAAGACTACGAAACTTTTAAACTTGTTAAAGTTAATGATAAGCATAATACAGATGTGAGAATAATACATTCACGACGACAGGGGAATCTCGAATTACTTTTGATATGACACAAAACTTCTCCATACAAAATGACATTACATACTTTAGGATGCTAGGTAACCTAGGAATAATAATAACAGTGTACTCTCAGGGAATAAAAACAAGTGATGGTGATGAAGATGAAGAGTCGGTTCTTACGGCAGCGGCTTCGCAAGCGTCCCCTGGGATGCCGGTGGCGAGCTCTCCGAGAGCAGCGATGGTTTGGGAGACAGCCAGAGCTTGGCTTTGAGCGTCAGCTTGGTTGGCGAGGTCGTTCAGGATTTGTTGGACGGTCAGGATGTAGATGTTGGTGTCACCACCGTCGACGATTTCGAAGGAACGGTCGGTCAGGTAGCTGTTGATAGAAATTTTGTTAATACCTAAAGATAATGACACATACGTACAACACACCTGTGTTCCCAAGTGAAATAGTCAAAGAAATGGAGTCTATTTTAATCTCGACACCAAACGGCATAATAATTATGGTTGTCAATATTTGCAATTAACAGTGAATTGACTTTATTTGATTCACGATCGATACTTTATTTCTTTAAAACTATGTACCTTTTTTCTGTCAAATTGAAAACAAAAACCACGGACGCTTTCGATACAAAGTGAAAAAGGTGTAGTTATTTTGTATCATCTTTCTATTGCTATCGATTACCTTATTGTTTTAGAAAAAAAGTGTTGTGCTTTTAATAAGACGATAATAACGACGACAATAACGTTCACTTAAAAAAAGACACTATAATTTAGTTTTAGTACAAGTTATTTAACTCACGATTAAATCCATCGAACTCAAACAACATCGTCGAACCAATGATTCCTGACTGAACAACCGTATAACCTTGTCCCAATTATCATAACAAAGTTTTCCTTTGTCGAGCAATGCAATGTCACTACGACGTTAACACATTAACGACCACACCTAAAATCAAAACATCTGCGCGGAACCGAGTAGTCTATAGCTAGTAGAAAATGAACCCGGATACCGGGTTCTCGGTATCTCGCGAATGTTTTGAAGAACCCGGGAACCGGGTCCTTGGTCCTGAATGTGTTAACTGTGAATTGGTTCTACGGTGGGCTAGGAATCAATTGGTTCGAGGTTATTGATGGAGGAAGTTACCTGGAGACGAGTCTGCCACTGTCTTGGGCTGGAGCAATCTCGTTGATTCCATATTGGGAGACGGACACAGATGGAGCGGCGAACGCGCTCTGTTGAAGAAAGGCTTCCATTAATAATGTTAAACGAGCATACTTAAGCATAACCCCACACCAGTGTTCTACCTTTAACTTCAATTTTTCTTCTGTCTGTGTCTGTTTTTTTTACATACATACATCACATACGCTACATAGACAAAGTCGTGACTATTTCAGGTTTTATGGTCACTTGTTGCGTTTTTTTTAGGTTTTGAGTTGGCAGGTTTGGTATTGACAGGTTGCTAGCGGGTGTCCCTCGCGATCCCTAACATCGTTTGTCCTAAAATCACATGCCCTAACCGTTTTGCCCTAATGGGCATTACCCCTAACGATCACTTGCCATATTAATCATTTCCCATAATTTAAAAATAGTTAGGAATCAATTAGGTAGGCTAGAAATCAAATAGGTTAGGTTAGGTTAGGTTTATTTTATGACCATAAATAGCGAGCGAAGCGAGCGGAGTGCCAAAACAATCGTTTTTGAAGTAAAATGTTTAGGGAAACTAAAAATAGGGCATATGAGTTTTAGGGCAAATGATCATTATGGCAAAAAACGTTAAGGGAAAAAAAAATAGGTTAAAAAAATTAGGGATCCAGATATAGATCCGTTGCTAGCCTGTCGCCTAAAATGTACCTTACGCCTCTTACGACATCGACAGAAGAAATAGAGAGGTGCTATTTTATCTCGACATCACACAGATTCATTATGTAGGTATGTTTATATATTCCTGAAATTCGATGATGCTCTTCTCTCCGAGTTTTAATTCCAATGTCGATATGTCACTCTCAGCGTGATTATATTTGAAATAAAAATTGCATGCATTGCGTCCATCCGTTATAAGCCATTGACAGTTCCGACGATATTCCGGAAACCTTTATATTTAAAACTTTATAAAACTGTGGAAGAAACTGGATACCCTCCCGTCTCTATATCGAGATCTGCTTGCAATTGCTTTGGCGTGTTGCTTCCAATGATGGGTCACGATCACGAATTGGCTTGAAACATGTCGAGTTGGTTTCGATATAAATGAGTGCACCCGTTTTATTTCGCTATGAGTGTCACGAAGTCACGATAGTTTTATGTTTATAATGGACGATAATTATCTTAATTAACAAAATATATTGAAAATGTATCCATATAAAATACTTTTATCAGAATAACCGAATTTCAAGTCAATTGTGCAAAAGTTTAATTGTTATAAAAATCAGAAAGAATACGCATGACATTATAATTTGTTGGTATATTAATAACTAGCTGTGCCCGCGACTCCGTCCGCGTGGAATAGTGACTAATTTCCCCCGTTTTTTCCACATTTTCCACTATTTCTTCGCCCCTATTAGACGCAGCGTGATGTTATATAGCTTAAAGCCTTCCTCGATAAATGGTCTATCCAACACAAAAAGAATTTTTCAATTCGAACTAGTAGTTCCTGAGATTAGCGCGTTCAAACAAACAAACAAATAAACAAACAAACAAACTCTTCAGCTTCATTATATTAGTATAGATTATCCTCATCCGTAACCATGTTGTTTTGACGTACAATCACCACAAAAAGTTGGTACTCTTCATTAATATTTCGTCTCTATACAAATTGTCGTGTAAATCAAGCACAACCTTGCAACTATGTGTCTATAGTCTATAAAAGTTACTAAACATCAACAGTTCATTATTAGTTCACTAAAACACTTGTTCGAGTTCCAACCGAGAAAAATAACCGACTATTTCCGCTTTGAACCGGTTCAAACCATCGAATACCGCCGCGGCTGTCACGGGCCCCAGACTTTTCATAACTCACAGAGGATTGTCCAACGGTGGCCAATTGCGTTTGGCGTGTTACGTCGATGATCAGGCTTTAGCGTTTTACTGGTGCATTTTGATCGGTTTTTAAAAATCGAACTTTTTTTTTTAAGAAAAAATAATTTTTGTTTAGTTTTTGAATTTGTGTAGAACTTAAGGCGAGGTATTCCAAGGGAGACGGAATTGAAGGTTGCAAGAACTAATGTTTTACATACTTTCTGCTAAATGACAGTCTTGAAAAAAATATATGTTATACGTAAAGATATTGCCTAAGGAACGTGCTAATTGGTTACACGATAGGATGTACTTTCCTCGATCATATAAATTCTCGAAAACAGGCAAAAATAAAAACTAAAACCCATTATTTGGTTTTATTCTTTTTAATTTCTACATAATTTTTATATGGAAATATTTATCTTTAAGTACTACAGAGAATCTGCTAAATTATAGTTTTCAATCGATGTTGTTTATTTTTTAAATTCATATTTATTCTAAAACTTGACCGCGTGCCCAACGTATTGACAACCTGCCGCGTCGCCCGCTACCCCGCCTTCGCCTTCTTTTGCGCGAGAGGGACGCGGGGTACAAATCTAGTAGAACCTCGCTTTAAGGTATTTATGTCTTTTAGTTACATAATTGTTTTAAGTTTTTTTCTGTGTAGAACGTTGAGTGAAGTAAGAATAAGTTATGTTTTTCTGGATTCGTAATTATTGGTAGTACCTACTCTATTTGAAAGAAAGAGTTATTTTGAGTTAATGAAACGCTTCAATGATTTTACTTTATTTCGATGAGAGTTTTCCGCGTTCAATAAGTAATTAAAGAGGGTGAAATTCAAATGGACAGTTTTTTTCCATCTCGATTTACTAAGTCAACTGAATTCAAATAGAAAATAATGAAAGGTAAAGGCATTTAAAAGACACAAACAACGATTCTTGTCCGTTCGTATACAAAAACACACAAATAAAAATGTGCACAGAATTTACGCAATAGAATGGCTTGAATTACATCACCATAACAGTCTCCCTACAACCCTATCGCTCTAAGCGACATGTCAAACGCAGGACACTATTTCAATAAACCGTTTGTAAATGCCAGAAAATATTAGTAGGTGATATTTCTCGTACCTACGTTCCCGTCCATGCTTACATTTCGCGAATGCAAGGTTTGAGAATAGCGGCTTTCGAATTTTATTTTATTGTTAGTTATTTTACTGCATTGAAGTATAATATTTTTAAACTTTTGTCGGAAATGTCGTTGTAATTATGTTGCCATTAATTATACACTTTATAAATTAACCTTGGTTTTATTTGAAAACACTTTTGATTACGACATCATTATTTTTTATTTCACTTAACATTTATTTTTACATATTTTTTATTTTTTCAAAGACACTTGACACACGCCTAATTATCGTTCCCGGACATAGAAAAAAAAAACTTACCGATGCGACGAGTAATACCAAAGCGAAAGGCAGCATTTTGCTGGTCTTTGTATGACCAAACGGTATATACTATACACGCTCCCGAATGAAACTCACTACTATATATACATATCCCATCGACAAACAAAAAGACACTTGCATCTGTGTTGACACAAGTAAGTTTGCTAACCACAAAACTCAATAAACCGACACAAAACCAGCCCAACCTTAACAGCCTCCCATAAGACTCAATTTTGGACCTCTTTTACTATCTCAGCTGTAAATGTATCTTTGTTAATTGGAAGCTCGGAACAATGAAATTAATTGGAGCGTTTGTCTGTTTGTCTGTGTTTGAGCATTAACGCAAATCGCCTTTATATGAGACAATGCGAAATTAAGACGTTATTTTTTTCAGTTTTTCACGTCATAGCCTGTGTATACTGGGACTTATTCAAGGGCGCAGTTGGCACCCACACACGCCGTTTTTTAATTATTGGAAATAGTTGGAAATTATAGACGACGTATTAAAGTTTCTGTAAGTAGGTTGTATGTTTTATTACTGGCCTATAATAAAGAGGTTTTTCGCAGTGTGGAAAATAAAAAAATAGAAACAAATCACATACATACACACAACAAACGTTCTCATTTACAATATTAGTGTGGGTTTTGCCAAGTATTTTAGAATCACGGGCATTTTGGTGCAACGCCCGTACCTCTCAACTATACCTTATTTGTTTAGGTAGTTAAAACAATGTAAACAATTTTGACGTGTCTTTTTATTTAAACGTACACTTTATAAATCGATTATCTTTAGATTTTACAATTTAGGTATGAAAAAATCATTTACTTTCATAATTGAATTGTATAGTGTAACGATTTTCATTTTTAGACTATGTATTTCAACAAAAAGACATGTCAAGATTGTTTACATTGTTTTAACTACCTGAACAGTTAAGGTATAGTGCTCTTCCAGCAGCACACCCTTAGGGCCGGCGCTGACTGCCGGCATGGCACGGCAGGTCATGGCAAAGGATTTGTTACTGATATAACTACATATTTTAAATCTTATTACTATGAGTTTAGAATTCATGTTACTTTATTTTGATACAACGATGCCGCGGCATGCCACAGCATGCCGAAGCATTCCACGGGTTATTTTACAGGATGCTGCGGCATAACTTGCCGTGCCGTTCCGTGCCATGCCGGCAGTCAGCGCCGGCCTTTACAGTATCATGTTGATTACAGATAAACGTAACGTTAAAAGGGTATAGGTGAAAAACTTAGCTAAGTCACCTGGTGTATATGTGAGTAACATGTACGAATAGACATTCTACTTTCAAAATTTTAAATATGTCGTATGATTTGCATAGTAATTGTTTGCTTATCTTTCAAGTTTGATTATTCCTGTCCACTTATGATTGACATGACTGTCACAATACGGTACAGTATTACCAAACAAAGAATGCTTCTCGATGTACCTGCGTAATAAATCAGTTTAATGGCGCGGGAAACTTCGATCTACCAATGATAAAAGAGATTTTTACGCGCGCTGAACACTTGCGGTGTGATTGGTTATTGATTGAAGTCTCAGACAGTTGACCTTTGACAGATGTCTAGCACCCCAGCGCCAAATGCGTCGAGTAGCCGATCTAAAGTGTGTGCATAGCGAGCAAAATTGTGCCCAGAGCATTTGTAAATAAAGTTCAATATGTAGATAAATTACTCGTTCGGCTACTTTCGAATATTATCGTTCTGCGCTTTTTGGCGCAGACGGTAACAGCCGATATGACTTCTTTTCTTGGGAATACTGTTTAAATAGTTCTCAATTTCCTGTCCACTTATGATTGACGTGACTGTCACAATACGGTACAGTATTACCAAACAAAGAATGCTTCTTGATGTACCTGCGTAATAAATCAGTTTAATGGCGCGGGAAACTTCGATCTACCAATGATAAAAGAAATTTTTACGCGCGCTGAACACTTGCGGTGTGATTGGTTATTGATTGAAGTCTCAGACAGTTGACCTTTGACAGATGTCTAGCACCCCAGCGCCAAATGCGTCGAGTAGCCGATCTAAAGTGTGTGCATAGCGAGCAAAATTGTGCCCAGAGCATTTGTAAATAAAGTTCAATATGTAGATAAATTACTCGTTCGGCTACTCTCGGATATCGTTCTGCGCTTTTTGGCGCAGACGGTAACAGCCGATATGACTTCTTTTCTTGGGAATACTGTTTAAATAGTTCTCAATTTAAAGAAATTGTTTTCGGATTTTTGGCATCGCTCATTGCAAACTGTACACAACTATATACAACAGGTGAGTTACTTAAGTTTTTTATCTACCTATAAGGTAGGTTTGACGTTGATTCTATCGAATGCTAAGAACGGATGTGTTAGGGTATATTACGCGGTGCAGTGGTAGATAATAGAAATAAAACATAACATAGTATCGCAATCATGGCGGCGGTTTTAAAATACAACAGTTACAGTTTAGTAGTTGACGAGTCGTTAAAGTTTGTGCGAAACAAACTTCATGTGATGGACGAGGAAAGTTTCTATCAGATCTGTGTGTCAGCGTTTTCGTCTGAGGAAATAACGAAGTCTGAACAACTTTTGTTTCAAGCAATATCAACAAGTTTAGTGTGTGTGTCAAAGCCGTGGTAGCCCAGCGGTTCGACCTGTCGCCTCTCAAGCACAAACACAAACACAAACCCCGGGCTCGTACCTCTGAATTTTTCGGAATTTATGTGCGAAATACAATTGATGAATATCATCTCACTGGTCAAAGGTACTGATACATAGAAACAAACAACATGTACTATCGAACCAACTGATTCCTGACCCACCGCAGAACGTTGTCACAATAAACGTCATAAACATTTCCTTTGTCAAGCAATGCAATGTCACTATGACGTTCACTGTGAATAGGTTCTATGGTGGGTCAGGAATCAATTGGTTCGATGGTACCTAGCGAGATTACTAAAATGTTCCTTGATGCGAATATATGGCAGGGGTAATTTTTCGTCGCTTTGTGCATTATAAATTCAGAACTCAAGACAGAGTGAACTCTAGCGTCGTGGATACGTCTTAATGCATAAGTACATGCCTACATGAAGAAGTATCTAAAATGTAAACTTACTACGTTCAAGGATGACGACAGGGTTCAAAAAGTGAAGTTCTAATTAGTCCGTAAGTTACATAATAGAAAAATATGAGACATTTATATATTTTTCCTTTTATCAAATAACTAAACAACGACAAAGTTAGTTATAGATCATCAAACTTTCGGAGTGGGAGCTTGTGCCATCACGCCTAGGTAAAAATTGTACCTAGGCTTATAAACTAAAATTTAGCGCTGTAATATCGTATTTATCGAATGTACTAAAGGGAGGCCAAATCAGAAGTACCCGAAACCGTCGAGCGTGTATGACGAGAGTGATGAATGTTAGTGAAGCGAAAGAAGAATGTCAGAATAGAAGCGAATGGCGCTCTGTTTGTTGTATATGGTCGTAAGTATGAGTTACGACCAATAATTTATAAAAATGTACGAAGTAAAAAGTCGTAACTACGATTTTTACACATGCATAGAGTTGTAACTTCATAGTTACGACGATTTGCACGGGCTACGGATGTTCGTGACGTATACCGTTGCCAAGATACGACACCACAAGTCTGCTGTCATAAGTCGGACCGCGACCCAATAGAAAGGCGCAAATCGTCGAATGTTGTAGTGCGACGGTTTGCGTGGGACAATTCAAATGATACGACTTTTAGCGATTAGAAAACTCAGTAAATAACAAATATACTTACATGTTTGTTTCTGAAAGCTGTAGTTTGGATTAAAATAAGTACAATGAGCCAAAAATCTAGTTTTTGACAAAAAACGAGTTACGACCATTTGCGTCGACGGTGTCGATAGGTATGTGTACAGTATTTTTTGGTGATCTATCAGACGGACTAAATGGTTTCTTTCAATCGTCTCTCCAATTGCTGATATGTCAAATGGTCAGTTAAACTAAGAGAGTTATGTAAATTTTCAGACGTTATTGCGTTACAAGACACGTGGTTGCTGCCGCATGACTTGCCGTTCTTGGCCACTATACATGAAGAGTTCGCGTATGCGGCCACCTCAGCAGTCGACACCTCAGCGGGGTTGCTCAGATGAAGACCTCAAGAAGTTGACAAAAAGTTTGATCCTGTCGGCGACAGTGTTAAGGTGCAATACTTACATACATACATATTCTCACGCCTGTATACCCAAGAGGGGTAGGCAGAGCACATGAATTCAAAAATCCAGTGCCACGTTTAGCAATGTCAGGAAAAACAGCTGGTTAAACGTGATATTGCAGTGACAGGTTGCTAGCCCATCGACCACAATACACTAACCCTTTCCCAGAGTCGACTCTTACGACACCCACGGGAAGAAAGGGGGAGGTACTATTCTAACCCGGCACCACACGGGACACCTCACACAGTCACACAGTCGACACCTCAGCGGGGTTGCTCAGGTGAAGACCTCAAGAAGTTGACAAAAAGTTTGATCCTGTCGCCGACAGTGTTAAGGTGCAATAATACTCGTAATAGGCTGTGCGGTATCAAGATTGAGTTACGTAGCGAGCGCGCAGTGTTATTATTTAGTGTATACATGCCTAATGTTGCAGAGGAGAACCTACCGATTATAGAAAATAGTAATGTGGAATCTGCTTATACATATGTTGGGTGACAATATGGGCATCCACATGAGCCATTTCATAAAGAGTTAGTTCACTTTTGTGAGGATCGTAAGTGGATATGCCTGACTTTAAGAGCGTGCAAACACAATTCGGCGATTTTGATGTTTTTCAAATGCTTTACAAAGCTATAAATCCTTAAGTTTTTAAAGAAAAACTACTGTAACATATAAATAATTACTTAGCCAATTTGTTGAAGGGTTTTCACAAAAATACGCGTCAGAGCTGTCTTTCACTTGAAAAATTTCCATTAAAATTTACCACAAACGATATAAACTTGTTATTATCTGATAGACAATATAGTCTATTGAGGAATAACGGTGTTACATTAATCAAATTATTGGTTTAGTATTATTCAAATATCATTTTATATAATTTCAAAATAGAACCATTACTTTATTTTTTTCCTCGTTGATTATAATGTAATTACAAATGAAACAATTTTATTGTAAATTCACAGAATATGTTTAGTCTAACCATATTTTTTTCATGGCTAAATAAGAGTTAATTTATTTTTCACGATTTTTTAAACATTGGTCTAAAACCACTAAGGTCAGGTGGGGGAAAAGAAACGCAGGGGTAAGAGGGCACTACAGACCATACTCACTCATAACTCGTACGAGTTATGGTCTGTGGTGCCTCTTACCCCTGCCCTGCCCCTGAGTTTCTCTTCCCCCACCTGATCTTATACTTGTATTACGTTCGTAAATAATGTTTATGCCCTCTTACGTTAGAGTTAGACTAGAACATTTGTATGTGAGTGATTCTCATGGGTGTGAGCGTTGGCTGGATCACTGCGTGGTAACGCAGTCGGCTTGGACAACAGTATCCAGAGTAGGTATCGGTTCTACATCTTTATGTCGGTGTCAATAATTTAGTTTCCTCACTGCCTCTCAAAGGTTGGCTGTAAGGCTTAAGGGATAAGTCCGCCTTTGTACTTCGCCATTTCATTTGTATACAATTTTGTTTTTTGTGTTTTGTGTTATTTTCCTTTTGTACAATAAAGTGTTTACTTACTTACTTACATGATGTGTATTGGTCTGATCATTTCCCTATGCTATAGGGCCTATGGTCATTGAATGTAATTTAGACATGATTACGACGAAAATATATAGTTGTAATGTTAATATTTAAGTCTGACATATCGCTACTTCGGGGTAGAAAGGTCGTATAAACCATTTTACCCAAAATGACTTATGAATGCAGTCTTGTTTAGAATTTTCTGCTCTATCGATTGGTCTATATAACGATTTCTAATTCACGAAAAAATGGTTTTTACGGCCCACGTGACTTCTACTACTAAACAGAGTATTTATTGGAATTTATGTTGTAAGAACCAAACAATTGTTTTTTGCCGTGACCATATGGGGTATTGCCATGTTTTTTTACAAATTTAGGCGGTATAAGATATTAGATTTGAGTGGAAGAGGGTGTACTACCAAAGTCTAAAATTGCACTTGGTCGTAAAAACCACAGTTCAGTACAACTTCGATTTACAGCCTTTTAACTCCATACGTATACTTCAATTTGGTTTATACGCCCTGAGCTCAAGTAGATTATC
>BHDV01004292.1:22137-45563 GCA_005406045.1 Adoxophyes honmai
TTTTTTACTATTATTAAGGCACGTTTATACGACATTAGCAATTATTATGTATGAAAATTATAAAAAAAATCGTGTTTCGACCTAACCATGTATATGGGGGTGGGGTAGACGTGACATAGACGAAACCACGGTTATGAATATTTTACGCTTCGCTACCACTTCTATGAACCTTAACTTAGGTTTGAAAACAGATGGAAGAGGTGTATGGTAGAGGTAGGTTTGGATGGAAGATGGTATCAGGATAGAATTACACTTCTCCATTTCGTCCGTAGATGTCATAAGAGGTGACTAAGGACACAGGTTAAGGAATACTTTAGGCGACAGCCTAGCAACCTGTCACTATTGTACCTGCCACCTCGAAACCTAAAAAAATATTATGCTCGAAGTGGCCACAAAACGTGGAATAGTCATAGTTTTGTCTATGTAGCGTTTTGTGTGCTCTGCCTACACCGTTTAAGAATAAAGGCGTGATTGTATGTATGTATGAAACCCTACATAAGTTGAAATGAGTAAACTTACTAGGTAAGTATTTAAACTTCTACCAGGGTCTCATGAACTTTGAAAGGTTACTTGCAGTCGGTGGCAATGTCCGCATTGTGCTGCCTCGCCACATGACGCAACAGCTGCAAGGACGTTGGTCTTGCGTTTATTCAGCCTGTTCAATTGTGAAGTCCAACACACACAGAATCACGCCTGTAGGGTAAAGGCAACAGCGAACGACTCTTGTAAGCTGTAACAGATGCCCCGGGCTTTCACTGCGGTGTGTAACGAAAATGAAGATAATTTATACATACATACTTACATCACGCCTGTATTCCCAAACGGGGTAGGCAGAGCACACGAAACGTGACATAGACAAAACCATGATTATAACTACATCACACTTTGCAGACAATTCTAGCATAGTTTTAGGTTTGGAGAGATTGAAGTGATAGAATAGTGACGGGTTGCTAGCCTGACGCTTAAAGCATATTTAGTTACCTAAACTTATTTCTTTAGTCGCCTATTACGACATCCACGGAAGAAATGGAGAGGTGTTATTCTAGATCTGACACCACACGGGTAACTCAACAAAGAACACTTGCAATAATGGCCGGTATATAGATATTAAACTTCAAATCAAACAAGGCAGAGTTTGTATCTCAGAGGCCTGCGAATGTGTTTAAGCTACTAAACAAAAAATTGGTATCATACAGTATATTATACTGAGATTAAAAAATAGACTTATTTATCGCCTTTGCCTTTTCCGTAATGGAAAGAATAAAAAAAAACAGCATTAAAAAATATACCATAGTTTATAGAAAAGTGATGTCTATCACCATTATAACTTGATTCAGACCTAGGTACTCCTCTTAAGCTCTTAAGCTTAACCAAATCAATGATTTGAAATCATTCTCAATCGTTAACTCGATTACTTTCAATCGATTTTATTCCATCAAGAAATTAAAGTATCGATTAATTTAATATCAAGGAAATAAGATGGCGACTCAGAGACCACATTTTTACCAACTTAATCGTAGCCATGCCATTTGAAATTCGTCCTTGTGTTAGACGTTTTAAAGGTTGGAAGGGTGGTGGATGTAAGTTTGTGAAGTTAACATCCTGTGGTCGGCGCATGCGCGGATGTGGCCGTGTAATAAAACTATGATCGAAAGTCAATTGCTTTTGGCTTCGATATTATATTTTAATATGGGTTCCGTAAAAAAATGTAGTCTATGGCGTCTAACTTGACAACGATGTGGAGTAAGTAGTGGGGGTAGTTTTAGCGTCGCTTTACCACGGTAAATCCCCGAATTTACCCGTATTACTCGATTGACTTTTTGTCGTTAGTTTTAATTTTCCGTGCGGTGTCGGGTCGATAACACTTCTCCATTTCTTCCGTGGATGTCGTAAGATGGAACTCAGGAAATAGGTTAAGGTGCATTCTAGGCGACAAGCTAGCAAACTGTCACTGTTATACCTGCCAATTTAAAACCTAACAAGTATGCTAGAATTGGCCACGAAAGTAAGTAGCCATGGTTTTGTCTAAGTAGCGTTTCGTGTGCCCTGCTTACCCATGCAGTTACCAGCCAGAATACAGGTGTGATATTTATGATTGTTATGTAAATACTAGCCTTTGCCCGCGGCTACGCTCGCGTTAAATTCGTGGTACACAGAAGAGATCTTGTTAGTCACGGCCCGCATGCCAATTTATAGCTTTTTACGTTGATAATTGCAGAATCCTACTATTTTTCCTATCGTAATATTTTGGGAAATTCAAACAAATCTTTGTAAATTGTAGCCAATGTGCTATTCTGATGTATAAGCTACAGTACTGTAAAGTTTCATTAAAATCCATTCAGTAGTTTTTGCGACAGAGTTACAAACATCCAAACATCCAAACATACTCACAAACTTTCACATATATATTATATTAGTAGGATTAAGACTTTTAAGGTGTGTAATTTGATTGCTTATATTTTTTTAAGTAGGTGTTCAAACAATAAGATATAGGCAAGAAGTGTACTCAACAACAACATAAAGATAACATCACATTAATCACTTATCGTAATACACTTGCAAGCTTTGCCATTCGAATTCATACTAAGTTATTTATGCGGGGGCACTAAAACTATAATAATTATTGTTGAATCAACATCAAACCCACGCGTTGGTTTACGAAACACCACGCAGCTTCTTCTCTGCATATAGGTAAAATGCATAATACCAAGATATTTAAATAAAACTTTTTTTCACTTATATATGATATCACTTACATATTATGATAGTGCATGTCGTATTAATCGATTAAAATTCTGTTTGTACTTTCGTAATGCGTAATTCGAGTTTGCCGCCATTTTAGCCATTCTTTATATTAGATGTTGTCTTTGAATACATTTCAAAATTATTACTTGATAGTCGATAAAGTTATACATGCGAATGTATGTATGTAATTAGGTATTAAAATACTCATGACTCTTTATGAAATTCGCCTTTTTAGGGTCATTTCACAAACTAAACTCTACTCTATTGAACATTAAATTACCGTGGGACTCACTCATGTTGAAAATTTTTCGGATGATTCACGTTTAACATTCACGTTCCTAGATGAAGGGCTACGAATTAGCCCGAAACATGTCGAGCTAAACTCGATTTGTTAAACGTGAGTTACCCGAAAAATTCTCAACATACACTCTACACTAATCTACAATAACTAAAAATCCGCCTATGCTTCTGATAAACAAAAGGATAAAATTTCAAGCTAAATATATCTATCAAACTATAAAAAACTCGCGCAAATCGCATTTTCCCCACCCGTTCCGAAGGACATCGATCAAAACGAACTAAAATTCCGTTGCACGTAAAAATAGACATATTATCCCACCTGTTGCCTCCTGCAATGGAAACTTGTACTAACTATGTATACTTAATTAGTACGCAGACGCATTGTTTGTCACTGCCACAGAATGGTGGCGACCGTCGTTCGACTAGCACGCGCAATCGATCACTCGCTCTGCACCGAGAGCTCGATTTGAATCGATTCAACGTTACGTTTAAATAGAACGCGGCTTTTAAAAACAAATTCGAATACGTGAAATTCGAAACGCAAACGTCAAATCAAATTGAGCGCGTTTTTAATTTTGTTAGCGGCCAGTATTAAGTGCTCTACAAACTTTTTAAAAGACTTTGGATTTGAGTGTTTTTTTTTCTTAAGTGGTCATGACTCCTGTTGGACTTCTGTTCAAAGTGAATAGGTGAGTTCGCACCCGTATGTTAATTCTTTGAATGCAACTGAGTTATGCATGACTTTGTATGGAGCGTTTTAAATGAGATGCTTTGTATGGGCGTGCTGTTGCTATGACGTTAATGTTTTAAGTAACGATGTGTTGCTAGTTGAGGCTTTCGATAGAATGCTTAGATCTTTAACGAAGTAAAATTAAGACAAATGAGGTATAATAGTGAGAGGTTACATACACATAATCACGCCTGTGTTGCCAAATGGGGTAGGTAGAGCACACAAAATGTGACATAGACAAAACCATGGTTACTACACGCTCGCTTCTCGGCCAAAAATAGGAAAGTGCAATACTAAACCCGACACCACACCAGTAAATAATAATTTGTTAAGTAAGTATATATTATGGTTTTCGATTAGATAGATAAAGGTACGAATGCAGCGAAGGATGTTAAATAAGCATTATCATTAAATAAAATGCAATATTGTTTACTGCTAAAGCAAACTTGACAAGAAAATGGGATATCTTGTTTATATTCCCTTATCTAATTGAAATGTGAAATTTAGGGCAACTTTATCGAACTATGTGCTTATAGTACATAAATATACTATACTAGTATAATATATTTTATGTATGCTTGTAGATAAGCTAGTAGGATTATATGTGCGGTGTCGAATTAACATGATACCTTTATAATTCTCCCGTGGATGTCCCATGAGGCGGGCGACCAAAACTAGGTTTATGTATGCTATAGGCGACAGGCTAGCAACCTGTCACTGGTATACAAAATTCATACATAGGTCACGCCTGTATTCTCAAATGTGGTAGGCAACACACGACATTACAAACCCAAAACCATGACCATTTCACGTTTCGTGGCCACTTTTAGAATAATTTATAGATGGAAGAGCTATAGCAACTACACAACTATAGCAACAGGTTGCTAGCCCGTCGCCTAAAATTAAACCTAATCCATAGTCGTCTCTTACGACACCCACAGATGAAATGGAGATATGTTAGGTACCATACCTATGGTTAATACCTCATTCATCATTAAACCTCTCAACTGATTTTGATGAAATTTGGCATGGACAATCTTTAGACCCTGAGAAAGGACATAGGCTACCTTTCATTGGGAAAAAAGGTAATGCCCAAAATTACAACTATTCCACGCGGACGAAGTCGCGGGCACAGCTAGTAAGTCCAAACCCACAGTTATTAAAAAAAACTTGAAATAGGCACAGTTTTGAGGATGTAACGTTACTTGTTTGCGCTCTGCCTATCCCATTTGGTAATACACGGGTGATGTTCAAGCTGTTCAAGCTACTCATATCCACACTTCAATTTCTAATCCCTATACCACTTTAAAACACTGTCCGCACTACCATCCTACGTGAAGAGAAAATCTATAAAGCTAAGTAACTGCTAAAATATATATCGCTATCAACCATGACAGTCATGTAAAGTTTACGAGTTCCGCGTCGTGGACAGACGGACAGACATGACAAAGTGAGATTAATGGGCGACGGGCCTCGGCATAAAATTTACATCTCATCTCGTAAAGTTCATACAAAAATGGGGGCGTTACGTTAGAGCTTTTTCATACATACATATAAAATTGACGCCTGTGATCTCAAATGGGGTAGGCAGAGCGCACGAAACTATTTCACGTTGATTAAAACAGCACTTTTAGCGTGGGTTGCGTCAAGCAATCGCGAGGAAATCTGGCGCTTTGCTCCCGATGCTGGGTCCGCAACTGGCCCGAAACATGTCGAGCTAAAGTTGAAATGAAGATGCGAGTTCTTGAGAAAAATGGCCTCAACTGACTGACAGATGGACAACATTGCGATATTGTAAGGGTTCCTTTTAGAGTTCCGTAGCCAAATGCTGAAAAACGGAACCCTTATTGATTTGTCATGTTTGTCTGTCTGTCCGTCCGTATGTCTGAGGCAGTTTATTCCGAAATTATAAGTGCTATATTATTCAGATAACTAAATTTATTATGTGAACCGTATTAAAATCTACACACATAAATAGAAAAAAAAAACAATATTTTTTTTGGAAATTGCAACTGAACTCTTTTTTTTAGGGTTAGGTACATATTCATAATATTTTTTTTCTAAACTGAATAGGTACTTAGTTTGCGCGAGAGATGGAAGTATAGTCTCTTAAAATGTGCCCCTTCGCCCCTTTTTTGACTTCTAAAACAAGAGAACGATAAAACTAAAAAAATATACGCTAAAAAAATAGTTGATATGAATTACGGTACTTTCAATGAAAATTGGTTTGTACGAGATCCAGTAAGTGCTTAGTTATTTTTTTAATAAATACATAGTACTTAAACCGTAATTTACCTTTTATTTACCTAGTCGATGGTACAGAATCTTCGGTGGTTTTATTCCTTTAGAGGTATATTTTGTTTCCTTTAAAAGTTGTGGGGTGAGTATATTTCCTGCCCATGCAAACGCGCTGCGTCTCGATCGCTGTCAATTGAGCGACTTGCGCGCGCGCACCGTTATAGTAATCACTTCTTCCGAGACAGTAACTGTATGCTAGTTTATATTTAGCCAGTTTTTCCTGTCACTAGCTAACCCTAACGATGTCGAGCTGGACCTTATGATACATGTATGGTATATGTCACGAACCGGGATTGTTGAGCCACTTGCCACTGTTCGCAATTTAGACGTGTAATCAGTGACCGATGTGACCGACTAGATGTCAGCTATTGGATTAGTATTACACGACCAAGTTACAAACATAGGTAAGGGGCTACACACATACATTACACTTGTATGTGTAAAATAGGGCAGCCAGAGTACAGGTATATTTCGCGTTTCTTAGCAGCTTTTATCACAGTTTCAGCTTTAAAAATAAAAAAGATACCTAATTATAACTTAGCATTCTACTGGTGAAAGAAGTTTTCATATTTCATTCCAGTAATTTTGACATACAAACATTACTCGTGTGGTATCAGGCTTGGAATAACAGCTCTCCGTTTCTTCCCTGGATGTCGTAAGAGGCGACTAAGGAAATAGGTTAAGGTATGCTTTAGGCGACAAGCTAACAACCTGTAACTACTATACTTCATTAGTTAATGTTTCAATCTAAAATTATGTTATAGGTACGTAGACGTGATGTATGTATGTGTACGTATTTCCTCTATATAATTTTAGTGTACATTAATGTAGAGATTCATATTTATAATAACCACAATGTTGCCATTTAAAAAACAAATGTTAGTGTCAATTGAAACCATTCAACCCGGTAGTAGGTATTTAATTTTCCGCGTCAACTATTCCCCTTGCCTCTTGGATCCTTGATCTTTTAAAAAACAATCTATCATGCGATAAAAAATGTCATGAACAGTAATCATGCGCATATTTGCATAATATAACACTCTGTGCGCAGTGAAAGTTATTGATAGATCTACATCGCGTGAAAATGGGATTATAAATCTACAAGATCGATATCTTTATGCCAATCGATTAATACTTTATTACATACATACATACATACATATTCTCACGCCTGTATTCCCATGAGGGGTAGGCAGAGCACATGAATTCGAAAATCCAGTGCCACGTTCAGCAAACTCAGGGTAACCAGATGGTTAAACGTGACATTGCGGTGACAGGTAGCTAGCCCATCGCCCACAATACGACACTAACCCTTTCCCAGAGTCGACTCTTACGACACCCACGGGAAGAAAGGGGGAAGTGCTATTCTAACCCGGCACCACACGGGCACCATACTTTATTAGTGGTTTTAAATACTGTGAAAAGGTAAAGGCTAGTGGACCATACAATCTCCGTCTGACTGTTACCATTTCACGCATCAACCGCTGCACCAATTTCAATGAAATTTGGTATCAAGATAGCTAGAGTGCTGAAAAAGAAAATAAGCTACGTTTGAGTTTAAAACTTAAATTAAACGAACTTTCTTACGGGTCACATAATTTCATATTGGTTATGATTTATATCTGTGGTAGAATCCAGTCAGTTTGAGTTATAAACCGAAACAAAAAAGTCACTCATTTGATACAATAATAATTGATGGAAAGATTAATTGAAGATGCTCCGAGAATTTCCACCTTTACATTCACAACTCCGTTCAAACTTCTGTAGAATTAACACCTAGTAAGCTGTTCCAAGGTTCTTTCATTGCCGAGTTCCTAATAGTCCATAGAACGTTGACGCCTATTGGCGTCAGAGGCAATTCATTTACAAGCAACAACGTATAACGCAACTTGACCGCATACCTTCCCGACTAACATGCATATGCATAGGACATCGGACCAACGGCTCAAGCGGAACTCAGGGCTTTTCGATATGCTCTAAGTGATATAGAGGCGTAAGAAACAAAACGGATACTTTGATATATTTTTTCCAAACTCGTCATTTTTCCTTTTTTCGTGCTCCCGATAAATTGGCCCGAAACTTGTGAGTGCAATACTATATTTGCTTTACTATATTACATACACATATCCTCACGCCTGTATTCCCAAGAGGGGTAGGCAGAGCACATGAATTTGAAAATCCAGTGCCACATTTAGCGATTTCAGGGTAATCAGAAGGTTAAACGTGATATTGCAGTGACAGGTTGCTAGCTCATCGCCCACAATACACTAACCCGTTCCCAGAGTCGACTCTTACGACACCCACGGGAAGAAAGGCACCACACGCGCACTATACTACATGGGCACTATATTACATATTCCAATAAAAAGCATAATTATCAATGAAATAGCGAAAGTTAAATATGGTAAATGATGCATAAAAAGTAAAATAAATGCAATAAAAATGAAAGCGTTTAGACATGTGGATAATGTACTTATAAATATAATAGTGGGATAGGGTAATGAGCTGTTGTGAAAGTAATTTATAGTCAGTGCGATACAGAAAAGTATGATTAGTTTGGTCATGTAGGAGAAAGGATGAAAGAAGATGTACTTAACATATGTATTTGCATTACGTTCCGTGACATAATTGAGGATGCATTAAGACATTGACGAATGTGGATGAAGCAAAAGAGACATGTGTATACGGATAGTGGAAAGTGGAACAAAGTGGTATCTGCCTACCCCTGTGGAAAAATGGTATGACGATATATATTTGATATACCACCGCACCTTTTTTCCACAGGGGTGTCTTCATCGATCTTTTTCATCGATAGGTAATATGTAGTAACATTCAGATTGAAATCGCTAACGATCTGAAAGTTTTAACACTTTCTATAGGATTAAATCAAACGCGCAGTAACAAGATACCGACACAAATAGAAATGGACCTCTGTGCGCTGGCGCCGCCTCTCTCACAGCCCTATACCAATGGTTTAGTCGAAGGTGTAGGTTGAGCGATCAAATAACATAATCTCATTTTTTGACTTCAGTTGGTAAGCTTTGAAGGCAGAGTATACATAAATACATCGCGCATGTAGTGCAAATGAAGTAGGCAGAGCACGTGAAACGCTACATAGACACAACCATAACTATTTCAGGTTTTGTGGCCAACTCTGGCATACTTTTAAGGTTTGAAGTTGACAAGTATAATGTAGAGACAAGTTGCTAACCTGTTGACTAAAATGTCTTAGTCGCCTCTTACGACATCCACGGAATAAATAGAGAGGTGTTGTTTCCCGTGTGGTGTGGGGCTCGAATAATAACACCTCTCCATTTTTTCCATGGAAACACAGGCGTGATTGTACGATTGTTATTGTATGTGTTATTCTAAGCTCTAAGCCCGACTCCACAAGGAATTAACTTATGTTTATGTTAATGTTAATGTGACGAATGATCACAGTGCAATAAAACAAAGTATAACTGCAACATCTGGCCGTAGCCAGTCTGCGGCGCTGCGGTCGCCCATTCCCACCCGACTCGGTTTCATCTGCAGATGATATCCGTTGGATGCACTCCATCAATATAATTGACCCGATAATTACTTGTAACTACTGGCCCATGTTAAAAAAATATGGCTCATCTGAACCACCAGGTGACCTATCTAGAACTATATCCTTTGAGTCTGAGTTTGTTTGTTTGTTTGTTTGTTCCGCTTTCACGCCGTAACTACTGAACCGATTGCTTTGAAATTTTTGCAGACGTAAAGATAAAAGTCCGAATTAAATAATAGGTTACTTTTTATACCGGAAAAATTGATGTTCCCGAGGGAAAACGAAAATATAGTTTGCTTGATAGATCGATATCGATTGATGATAGATCGATATCGATCGATGACTGATCGATAGATGATAGATCGATGGCGCTGTGTGTCGTTTGAAACGAGAAGTTTTCTTATAGTTGTGCTTTATACCGCAATATAACCGAGTACCACGCGGGCGAAAAGCTAAAGAAAAGAAAGCTAGTAAGAGCATAAAATAATAAGATTCAGCACTATGCCGTCACTTGTAAGCTGTCCAACTGAGTGCAGGTGAGAATTCAAAAGATGACCTATAATTTTTTCAACATAGGCCAGTAGTCTATTAGTGTAACTACTTCAAGTAAAATGGTATGCACGTAACCAATTTTTCTTATTCATTTAATATTTTCTTTATTTTTTTCTGAATAAAGTCAACTCAGTGTCGAGCGTTGGGACGTTTACCTTTCCTACAAATTTGTCTTGGAACCTTAGACTCATATTTCAACTCTGAAGTAATTTATGGAAATAAGAGCATTTAAGACATGCATTTCGAACATAATACGTCATGCTTCTACATCTGTATGTCAGCTATGCCGACGGATATTGTCGTTTTGCTCTGTTTATCGAGTATCACTGACTTACATGGATGTCTTTGACTTGTCACAGAAAAAAATACACGTGTTCTATTAGAGCTAAAAAGAAAGTGAGATTGTTTATGGATAGAAGAATGTTACGAGCATCGTTATTCATTATTTACCACTAGAATAAACTGTTATGTATGTATCATACATAATATAACGTTTTGTACCAAATGTCAGATTGAAAAATCGATTCAACTAAAAAGGCTAATTGAAGATTAATCTAAATACGTCGAATATAGTTCGAAAAAAAACAAACAATGCTTAAGTAATATCAGTAAGTATCTTTTGATTACAGGCACAATCTTTTGTTTTGAAGAGCCAAATTAACTGTCAACGAAGCATCAAATGACGCCTGAGGAATAACCGGGAGTAGCATCAACCGCCGTCTTAAATACTCTCAACATTTTTTACTAGATTTCTTGAGAACTTGCTACTGTAGCGCCCTAATGCCACCTTTCGTCGAATAAGCGAACTTTTTACAAAAAACGTCAAATAGTAATCCTACATCGCGCCAACGAAGTTTCGAAGTTCGGTTGCATAAATATAACTTCGAACTTTCTCTCAGTGGTCTTCGATCCCCAGGCATAAATCTGCCAGGGAAGAGATCATTCTATTAAATCTTTCCCACACTATACGCACTAAAAAGTGCGACGTACACTTATGGTAACAATCAATGTCTTTGAAAAATTTGGTAAATAAAGTGCTGAAAATGGCGATGGTTCCAACAACTGAATATTCATCTCCTAAACAATTACGCAATTTTTTCAGAAGCCTAAACCTCTTAAAAAATGTTACCCCGTAATTTGTTAGCAAAACGATCACATTCTGCAGTTTATCTTAACAGAATGATTGATTACCTCTTCGTCGTGTAGCATATTAAATTACAGCTCTGCCACTAATAAGTCGTTGGTTTTAATTTCGAAAATTACGGACGCTATCTACACATTATCATCGATAATTACGAACAACATAATCACCTGTTTTTAAAGTACCAAGTCCGAGAAATAAAGCTCATTTGCTTTACAATGCTGCTTCCGTTTAATTACTTACAATTCTGTGACACTTCGCCCGCGCAATGTAATGTAATCCTATAGAATATTCCACAGAATACATGAAAACACTAAAGTTTAGTCTATAACTTGTCTGTCGATGCATTTTTCCCAAACAAATCTTTAAAATTTTCCGCACAGAGTAGAAATTTGCCTGCATTAAAAGCCCATAAATATAAATCCGTAAATCCATAGACCACGATGTTTTTTCTCTTCCGTTTGTAATTAGTCGGCAATGAGAAGAAAATATACGCTGCGTGCGCGCCGCCGGGGGGCGTTTTTGCACCTGCGCTCTAGAGCAATGTTGCCAGTAAATGAAAAAGTTTTTTTTTTTAAGAACGAACAAGAGATTAAAAGTACTTCACTTACGCTCAGAATAAGTTCTCCCGAATGAATCTACTAGTGATAGTCAGTTGTATTGTTTAATAATAAAATAGCCAATAATGTCTAATTAATAAATCCCGAAGATCAGCAGTACCTACACACGAGAGAGTATCTAGTAGACCCCAATCTAATCTAGGCTTATTGTATGAACATTTCCATAGCAATAGCATTTTCTATAATCAATACCCATTATATTATCATTTAGCAACCAACAATTCTAACTAGCGTCATGAAACTTACGTTGTTGTTTTAATTTTTTATTTATTGTAATCAAAATATAATGTTATATTGAATCAAATCTTTTAAGGTCTGTTATATTTAACTTACAATACTGAGAACTTCATAGAAAATAACCCAATACATAAGTAATTACATGTCAAGAAATGCCCATACACTTTACTAAAGTACAGTCCCCTGAATCTAATTTGGTAAGATTTTAAGTATTTTCCTTTTTCCATGGACAAAACTAAGTACTTACATACAATCCCTCACTGTACTTAGTTTCAGTAACAAACACAATGAAATTAAAAACTCAACGGTGCTTTAGCTAGTCAATAACATAAGTAATAGCCCTAACAGACGACAAAATCTGGTTTGGTCCGAACCACGAACTTGGTTGGCTCCAAACCAAATTCGAACGTGTGTTTAGCGGTTGGCCGAACATATGACGTCAAATGTTCGGCCAACCGCTGAACAGACGACCAAATTTGGTTTGGAGCCAACCAAGTTCGTGGTTCGGACCAAATCAAATTTGGTCGTCTGTTAGGGCTTTAATATTGCACTTTACCTATAGATTAAAGGAAAAAAATGAAACTGAAAAATTGCATTTATAAACTTACCGTTATTATTTTTGTTACTCTGGCAACACTGATCTGAATCGGCAGAAGAAGCATTGTGGAACACCGTTTTGCTTAATAACCGGTATAATTGATGCAATGGCTCGTGAACAATAATTTATGGTCTTTGTGGTATGCAAATGAGATAAAAATTAGTAGTCCTGCTACATTAACACGCAAAATTTGTCTCCTAAGTAAAAAAAAAAAGTTCCTCTCTAGCCAAGTGTGAAAGAAATGTCAAAAGAAATAGACGTCTAAAGCATTTTACGGTTAAACCGGGGATAAACGCTAGTGTGAGCTCTAAACGCGCTGACAGCGGACGCGGGGCGGTACGGTATCGTTTGTAATGTACGAAATTAATCGAAGCACGCACACCGCACAGGCAGAGAATAACCGTTTCGTTCGTTTCGTACCATCACTCAGTGCGTTTGGAATAACATTAGTGCCTGCAATGTATGTATACCATCGCGAACAGGGATTCTTGAGCCACTTACCTAAGTATGCTTGTAACTTGGTCGTGTAATACTAATCCAATAGCGGACATCTAGTCGGTCACATCGGTCATTGATTACACGTCTATATTGCGAACAGTGGCAAGTGGCTCAACAATCCCGGTTCGTGACTGTACGTGCAAAAACATTAATTTCTTGAGACATTGCTTATTCTACGAAGCCTATGCTGCCAATGGTCATGCTATCCACCTCTTCAATGAGGTAACCTTCGAATCTTCTGTTCTCGCCTCGACGCTTTAGTTTGTTAACCAACCCATCAATAACACAGGCGTTATGCGTTATGCAGGCGAATGTTTCACTATTATGCACTGTTATTTACTGCTTTCCTGTATTCTGGAGGTAATAGGCACTTGTATTCTTGTTCTTTAGTTTTCCGGGAGACGTGGTTCCAGTCTAAAGTTAGACATTAATTTAATTACTAGGCTGATTCGCTGTTTTGCTATTAGTTTAGAAATTGAAGGAACTAAAAGAGTAACAGTTAGTTAGGAACTGTAAAATCCATACATGCGAGATTTGTATTGGAGTGGCTCGTGTGTGTATGTTTATGTATGTTATGAGCTTTTGATTGCTCTAGGACTTGACTCGTTTGTGTTGTCTCCATGGTCTCTTAAATAAACTATTTAGTCCATCAGTTAGATCATAGATTCCCAAAGTGGGCGATAACGCCCCCTTGTGGGCGCTACAGGCCTAAAGGGGGGCGGTAAGAGACCCAGAAAAAAATGGGAGCGTTGTGTGTTATAGTGGTTTTTCAGTAGGTAAAAAAATCTAACTGTTAGATTGTTAAAAAAGATCACGAGATATTGCTCTTCTGTCACTCCAAAAACTGTCGCAGCAGAATTATCAACCGCTATAATAATTTAAGTACATCGTTTTTTATTTAATAATGACCACAATACCGGAAAATTACGATTGTCATCTAAATTTAACCTAATTATTGTTTCTGCTACGCCAATTTTTATACCCGACATGAGTAAGAAAGATGCAACTAATGTTGTTAATGTGTAGGCCTATGGGAAAGACTCCAATAGAGAGATCTCTCTCCAGGCAGATATACAATTGATTACGTTTGTGGAGGAAGTTCTACTACTTGACCATAGGTGGCGCTAGCGTCGCTACACAACTGTAACATTTACTTAAGAAAGGTAGGGACACTGTTCAATAGGCTAGATGACTAGAAAAAACTATTTAGTCCGTCAGATAGACTACGAAAAAATATTGTACCCATATTTTTTCTTTTATTTGACAGACGAAAAATGACGATAATACAGAGCCTAAAAGTTTCGCGTGAGATCACGTTTGAGTAAAAATTGTACTGATTTTTACTCAAACGTGACGTCACGAGCCCCCACTCAGGAAGTTTGATGATCTGTACCTTTGTCGATGTTTAATTATTTGATAAACTAAAAAAAATATGTGTCTAATTTTTTTCCATAATCTAACTTACGGACTAATTAGAATGATATATTTTTAACCCTGTCATCAACCCCATTAAAAAAAAATTAAGGTACTTTCTGTTTGTCAATGTTTTGACACTGTAATAAATTTTATACTAATACATAGTTTACGCTGATTTAGTAAGGAATTCGCAGTTTAGTAATGGGAGTTTACGCTTGACCCGTTGTATCTCATTGGCACGAATAGGTAATATTATGTTAAACGTTTAACCCGACCGTCGTTGCATCCTAAACGATTGTAGAGTTGCGCACGCACATCTAGCTGCAACTTAATTTAATTTACGACAATATTGACAACACGTTGCCGTTTTGTAGTCGAAAGAGACGACTAAGGAAATTGATATTTTAATAATAATTTTAGGTGACGGGCTGTCACTATTATATCTCTTAACTGAAAGCCTGCTAAGTGTGTTCCCAAATGGGTTACTAAACGCTACAATCGCTACATAGTCAAAACTATAAGTATTGAACATTTCGTGGCCGCTTCCGCATAATTTTAGATTTTAACGTAGATGAAAGAGGTATTAATTGACAGGTTGCTAGCCTGTCGCCTAGAGGATATATACCTAGACCTATTTCCTTAGTCACCTTTACGATATCCATGGACGAAACGGATAGGTGTTATTCTAAATCAAGGCGGATAACCAGCGTCATTGTTTCTGTCATTTCAAGCAGGCAAAGAATCTGAATATTTCCGATCCGTCCATTTCGTCTAGCTTTTACGGCCAATTATGGATAAGTTATGATAATACTCCATTCTGCGGAGGTCATTCACCCGACTAGATTCTGCCGGAAGACGTCTGTCCGTCTGCGTGCGCGCCGCGGTAATTGTTATCTGCTATTCATAATTACCCTGTACTGTCGTGGACAGAGTGCGATCTATTGTTTAGCGCGGGTTAGGAAGTTACGTGCGTGTTTGAATGTGGCGCTAGAGGGCGTGCTAACAAAAAAAAATTCAGAATTTTAAGCAAAATCAAATTTGATGTTGACCACGAAAATAAAAGATAAAGAGACAGTCATGTGAAAAACTGCATAAAATGACGCAATTCGCAAAATTTCCGTACTCACGATCGAGGCCATCTAAATCTTCTTTTGTTTTGTGATCTTGGAATCTCGAAATTTGGTACAAAGCAACGTCAATGTAGCACAGACAAAGGAAAAATTGCGAAAACTACATTGTAACTTCATTAGAAAAAAACATGCTTTATGCTTTAGCGATGAGAAGCTTGTTTTTGGCGTCGACCAAGAGGTCGACTGCAAACATAAGTTTAATTTTCAATTCGTGATCCCTGATAGTGTGTTATTACTTGACATCAACTACTTAACGTTGAATACATAAGTAAGAACCTTATGCGCGAGTTCGACTCGCACTTGGCCAGTTCTGTTTGCTTATTAATTTAATTTATTAAGCTCTGTTGCTGACTGTACTTATACCCATCGATTAATATGCCGCGATGTGCGCAAACGCATGCGTTCGCTGAGCAGCAATTATGCGCCACTAATTAACAGATCGTTTAGATGACTAATTATTATAAGTTGTTGAATTAACACTTCTTGTTTATATCGTGATTGATGCGTGCGGTGTCGTGTTTAGAGTAACTCCTCTCCGTTCCTTTCGTGGGTGTCGTATGAGACGAATAAGGAAGGTTTAAGTATGTTTTAGGCGACAGACTAGCAAACTATTGCAATTATACCTCTCAACTTAAAGCCTAAAAGTTAATCTAGAAGTAGCTACGGAATGTGAAAGTCATGGTTTTTGTCAATGTAACGATTCGTGTGCTCTGCCTACCTCGTTAAGCGTGATTGTTTGACTAATGACTTTATTTTTTTCTTTCAGTGAGGGTCTCTTCACTTGTCCCGTGAATGCATCGCCCATTGACTACGCAAAGGTAAATAAATCCACTAATTACTATAAATGATAGAGTTTGCGAAGAAGTTTGGACATAATGATAATAATTATACGGTTGTTGTTAATTTATCTCCAATCAATAAAGCTATGGTGTTATACCCACACGAAATCGCGGTACAAGGCTAGTTTCATGGTAAATTATCCTTTCAATAATATATCTGTATTAAAAAACCTAGTTCTAATAATTCTTGTACGGAATAACTCACGAAGTGGTCACAACAAGCTACGCTAGCGCCGTCATCGCGTGCGCGGGTGGTCCATCTAACAACATTGTGGTTCCGCCAGTTGCCACTAGATGGTGCTGTAATCAATTTACAACGCTACTTGTAAACCCACTCGGTTTAGTTCTTAAATATTGTTTTATTGCATCGTTAAAGTTAAAGTTACAGTTGTTTCTGATTGTTTTGTTAATAAAGTATGGGTTGTACGTCTTTATAGGTTATTAGTAAGCTAGAGTTGTAGCAGTACCGTTAATTTGTCTCCTTAGATGGTATAAAACAAGGAATCTTTTTCTTTGCAGGCATTTGTACTGTAAAAAAAGTTAATGATTTTTTTATTGTTTCCTAAATACGCCACACAGGGCCCCTGTTATTATAAGAGAGTTTGAGCTATAGCTATGCGCATGCGCACTCTAGCAAAAAAATCAGTAGGTAGGTACATATTATAGAAAAAATACTCATTGATTTTTTTGACAGCATTCGTATGTATTGAAACAAGAATCGAAAGATAAATAATACTAATTAAAGTATAGCCCAAGAAAAAAACACAAATAAAACCCCAAAATAAATAAAGATTAAAAAACAAAGAATAAAACACCTACTTATTTTTGGGCTTTTTGTTAGTTTGATTAAATTTACTTACATCATACAATACCTATCAATCTTATACCAGTTCATAATCTTCTGTACTATTACATTACAATGAATATCCTTAATCCTATTAGAGTAAAAGGATCAGTAGCGCCATCTACACGCACTAGTCCGGAAACTGCGCACAAATAGAAGTTCTTTAAACTCCGTAAGGTGGCGCTAGAAATTAAAAGAACTAACTTAAGAATTAACTTGATTTACTACAAAAAACTAAGATGTAAGATAATAAACTGTAAGATGAAATACTAAATGTCAGAAACAGAAACCGTATTTTCCGCATAGTTATTAACAATTTGCTTAGAAACACGGATATATCACGACAACGAAACACAATCGTGCCACCGATTTCATACACCATTACCTGGTCCTTCGAACCGGATCAAACAAAAGAACAACGAAAACAAATCTCATGTTTTTGCTTGGAAATCGATTAAGAGTAATTTTGAATGATCCATCAATTAAAAATCAATATTGCTGGATTAGTTAACCAAAATATGGCTATTTGGCACGCGAAACGAAGGGTTCATACCAACCGTATGGCGTTTTAGGTAAGGTGAGAACGAGGCAAAAGGTAATATAGGATGTTGGACTTGTTTTGAATTAAAAACAAGGTAAGATTAATTTAAAGTAGTAACAAAAAAAAATTATTAGGTATACGACGGTTTCTTTTCAAAATTGAAATCAAAAATTCTAGCAGACAATAAGAACAATTAAACGAATACTATAAAAATAAACTATCATCTAAACTCGGACAAAATCGTATTTTTACATTTTGTGCTAAAAGTGGGTATGTAACGTTTAAAGAGTTCGTTCGTAGAGGTCAAGCTGGATGGGACCACATTTCGGAAGGTCCAGCAACTCCAGTAAGCGACCTTCTAACCAGCGGTCAGGCCAACTTTTTATGAACAACTATTTCATAAAATGGCGCTTATATTAAGTTTTATGAACTTTAAATTTGACTCGCGCGTCTAACAAGTGCGATTGGCGCATACCCGCCAATGCGCAAGCGCATTTTAGTGTCACTCACCTTTTACAACGACCTTGCAATGCTAACCGGTCACGCGACGATACGGCTGTCCCACTCTATCCTATTAGTACCACGTAATGCTGTCCCATTCTCTCGAGTTGTCAGCACACCGGTCTACTTGAATATCGTTCGTTTCGGTCGCACCTTGTGTGCTTAAGAGCAAAGTGGACGTGCTGTTAGTTCCAATAGTTGATGGTAGATGGCGTTGTCATGCAAGTAGGAATAGGAACTCAAGTGATGAATGTCAGCATGAGCTTTTGATATTGAATTGTCGTTTATAATTGTAATAGTTCGATAGTGAATAAAGCATTTAAGCGACAAATTAGAAAAATATTATAGAATTGACCCCAAATTGACATAACTAATATACGAATAAATTACAGAAAAGAAGTTTAGTTACTTTTGGTTTCTGTTTTTTAACTTAACAATATAGGTACTTAGCTGTGCCCTCGACTCCGTCATCGTGGAATAGTGACTTTGGGTGGCATTTATCCCCAAAACGTAGACAAAGTTAGATTATACTAATTTATGTATATTATATTCTTACACACATACATATACTCACGCCTGTATTCCCAAGAGGGGTAGGCAGAGCACGTGAATTCGAAAATCCAGTGCCACGTTTAGCAATTTCAGGGTAACCAGATGGTCAAACGTGATATTGCAGTGACAGGTTGCTAGCCCATCGCCCACAATACACTAACCCTTTCCCAGAGTCGACTCTTACGACACCCACGGGAAGAAAGGGGGAGGTGCTATTCTAACCTGGCACCACACGGGGGATTATATTCTTATAAATATTATAAATGTGAACGTTACTCTGTCTGTATACCTGTCTGTCTGTCGCGCTTTAACGCGGAAACTAATGAACCGATTTAAATGAAATTCGGTACAAAGATAGACGAGACCCTGAAAAGGGACATAGGCTACTTTTTAATGCGAGACTTAACAAATACATTTTTATGGCTTTCATTTTACATACATAAAATAAATATCGCGACTATATTCCCAAATTGTGTAAACAGAAACAAAAACAGTGGCGTCTAGTTTTGTGAGTTGCGTCCAGAGTATTTTTACTTCACACTTCTCAAATCTTTTTAAGTATTGGAAGCGTCACAACTTCCAATAAGTCCGTTTCGCTCCTTAGTTCGCGTGCGCGGGCGCAGGTCGTGAGAACCGCCACTTGCCGCTGATTGTGATAGATAGATCGGATCGGTTCACTCGTGGATTAAGTAGCTGAAACAAAATGATGCGCCACGTCATACTAAGCCAGGGTTGTCAGATAAAAACACAGTATAGTCACAAGTACTTATAGTCCTCGAAATTAAACTTAAATAGTAAGACGTTTCTTTGTGGTGGTACGTGCTCGAACTTACCCCAGCACTGAAAATCTGGCCAAAATTATTGCCGACCACCGACCACTATAAATTTTCACACGATTCAACTTCCATTTAAAGCGAAAATTTTAAGATTAAAGGACGCATCTCCATGGAGTGTTTTAGAACTTGCGTCCTTTACTTTTAGGACGGTAGAATTACACTAACGAAAACGTTCACCTAATCTAAGAAAGCCAGAAGACATTTCTGGTACTAGCCAAATGTCGTCATCCGATCATTGCAACTGATATCATGTCACCAATACTGAATAGACATTTGACAATCGGTCCCCGAAAACCAGTAAACTATACTTGTTTGTTTATTTAGTATTGCATGAACCTATTTAACTTGCGATTGTCAAATAATCAAGATGTTTACAAACTCAGGCAGAGACGTGCTATTTGTGATGATATTGATACCTACTTAGCGTAGATTGTAGGTAAGATCCGGTGGTGTCAGGTTTGGAACAACATTTCTTCATTTTTTCCGAGGATGTAGTAATCGGCTACTAAGGAAAATAGTTACATATCCCTTCGCGTGGCAAATTCCAGCTCCTGGACAAAACCGATTTGTGCTTGAGTGGCACGGCCATTTTGAAATATTTTGGCGGATGTGGCAGAGCCTCTAGCTGTCTGTTTACTTCAGAACCCATTTTTTATAAAAAGCATAATTCTGGTATAATTTTGTATGAAAACAATTAAGGTACCTGGGTCGAATATGGCCACGTTAAGGTTTGACACTAAATTTAAAGCACTTGTATAATACTGGAAGTGACGAATACCTATTTATTCCATAATGTGTTTATTTAGGTAATATATGGCAGGCACAAAAATATCTAGAATATAATAGGTCAGGGTTGGGAATTCATTTTTTGAAAGTTGGGAAAATGGCCATATTTCCGACAGTGTATGTGAATATGGCCAAGTGATGGGCCATATTAACCGTATGAATTGATCATATAAGTAATTTCTATACGTAAGGGGTAAGTCCTTTGTACACATATATAACCCCACGCTTGTATTCCTAAACGGGTTAGACAGATCACAGAAAACTTTACATAGACTAATCTATGACTATTAAGATCTTTTGGGGCCACTTTCAAGTTTGGGCGTAAGGCTGGATATAAATGGTACAATACTAACAGGTTGCTAGCCCATCGACTACAATATAGCTTAACCCATTTCCTCAGTAACCTCTGGTGATATTCACAGACGAAATGGAGAAGTGTAATTCTAAACCTCAGACCACACGTGACTTAGTGCGATGCATTAAATTAATTAATTACATAAAATGGACAAAAAGAACAAAAAAAATTTTTTTTTAACTAGTAATTAGTAACCTAGTTCCTCAGGTCTATTTTGATATGTATTGTGGAGTTATATAATATTCTGTAAGGAGAAAGAAAGAAATAAAATTGAGAAAGACTGAAAACAAATATCTATATGATTAATATGGCCAGCTGCTGCCGAAACTCAAAAACCAATAAGATTAATATGGCCACGTAGTGGCCATATTTGCAGTTGTACTCACATTTTACTTAAAAGTTAAAAAACAAAAATATACAAAAGTAAGCTTGAATAAAAACATACCCATATAATTTGCGATTAGTAATGACAAAAATAGACTACATAGTTTTAGCTAAAAGTTAACAGAAACCAAAAAAACATTAAAACTTATGTGTGAATATTTGCATCCGTGACACGTGGTTTCTATCAACTGCCATTGCAGAAACATCGTTGCCGCAGGGAAGATGGTGGCGACACTTGAGCATTACTTACACTTAGACGTAACAGTGTATATAAACAAAGTTGTAGATCTCGCTATAGTTATGGCTGTGTAGGGGTATGGCCATATTTTTCGGCTGGCCATATTCGACCCAGGTACCTTATTACAAGCTATGTTTTTGAAATAACCATGAAATAAGCTAACAGATTTCTACCACGCAAGAAAATTATTAGTGTTAAATCTATTTACAAATTATATCCGAAATATTGGGTACAGACAATTTACCTCGTCTCGATAAAAACGTTCAGAACTTTTAAATAAAACTGTTATTTTATATAAATTTCGGCTTATTTACAAGAATATATAAAACTTCAAAAGACTAAGAGTTCAAAACAACATTCCTCATACATTTTTATAAAACAAAACCTTTACAAAACTCGACTACAACCGGGTACCACCAGCTCACTCAAACTTCAACGCGTAAAAAAAATATTTTGAGTGCGAATTCTGAACGTTTCTGTAGCTTTAAGTGTGACCATATTCAATAAAATCATTAAAACGTTTAGACACGCTCGCGTTTAATTGTAAAATAGCACAAATTTTGCGTTTTAAATAGAGTAGTACACTTCGTCCAGCTCAGGGACAACGCCACATCCGCACTTTTTTTCTCATTCCATCAGCTGGACTGTTGCCACTAAACGCCTTTATGCGCGTATCATGATGCCACCCGAAGGGATAGTATAGTAAATAGTAGTTTATAGGTACGTGTCAGGTTAGGGGACAGACTAGCCTCCTGACACTACTGTACCTCTTTACTTAAGAACTAAGAAACCTAAACTATCTCTACCAAAAAAATCACGTCAATCCGTCGCTCCGTTTAGCCGTGAAAGACGGACAAACAAACAAACACACTTTCACATTTATAATATCAGTATGGATGTTAAGAAGTTGAAAAGTTTGTCGAAATCTTTTGTTTCGAACCTTATAATCTGTGAACACATCAACACTCACCTCGTTCACTTTCCAAATACCATAATTTAACCTAATTTAACCCTTAAAGCGGTAAAAAACTGATAATATTCACAGGACCATTTCACGCGTGGCTGATAGACAAACCAACAAACGCATTACGCTTCCCTGCCCGAGGGTAGACATAAAACGACAGCTCTATGCTGCTAGTTTTATTGTGATAGATCAGGTTACTATTGTACGTCTATTTTGATTTAAATTTTTATGTCCGTGTGATTTAATCTGGCTGTGAGAAAGGGGTACGAAGTTTTGTTGAAAGACGTTTAATTTTAATTGTTGATTTTTTCAAGGAGTTTCATTTCGTGGTACCTTTTCATAAAAAACATAGTAGTGTCATCTAATTACGCGCTTGCATATTATTGCTACATTATGTACAATCAAGCTTGTATTCCCTGTGTGATATCAGGTTTAGAATAACACCTCTCCATTTCATCCTTGGATGTCATAAGAGGCGACTAAGGAAAATAGGTAGAGTATGTACTATTACACTCGGTACCATTGGACCTATTTGGAAATACAGTCCCCTTAGTACGACAGGGCGCGAGTAGAGATACGCGCGAGATAGACTATAGCTGTCACTGTCTAACTAGAGACATCAGAAAGTGACAGGCAGACGGGACGCGACTAAAGCGTGTTGCCGTGCTAAGCCTACAGGCGTGATATATGTAAGTTTGTACAGTTCTGGGTATTTAACGTAGAAAGGTTTTAAGTAGGTTTAAGCATAGCTTTTACCATTAAAACTTAACTACGTAAAAATCGTCCCAA
>BHDV01004292.1:48977-65624 GCA_005406045.1 Adoxophyes honmai
CTCATTAATTAATTATTTATTCATACAGTCCATATTACTTATTTACCATAAAACATTATTATTATACATCCGGACCATAATCTTAATCAGTACCTAACCATATATTATAAACAGGAGACAGTAGGTATTTACAAAATCGTCCCAACATTGATTTATCCATCTCACATCCGATATTAATAATAATTAAACCAAATATCTAGCGCATTATAATCTGAATAGCATATCAAGTTGCCCATCTAGACAAACAAACACACGCATCGCTCATATCGGACAGCCATTCACCGAACATCACATTCCAGCGTCCTTTGTCAGCCCAAATTATAGATTAATCTGTGGTAGGGATGCGCAGACGCAAGATTTTTGTACGGCCAGATAGCCCAGTGGTTAGAGATCCTGATGAAGAAGATTGAGGTCCCAGGTTCGAAGTCGGGGCAGATATTTATGTGATGAACAATTTTTCACAAGTCTTGAGTGTTTAGTATGAATACACTCACACACACTATCACACCTGTATTCCCTAATGGAGTAGGCAGAAAACACAACATAAGTACTTAGTTCAAATCATGACTATTTCGCTGTTCGTAGCTACTTGTAATAATATTTTAGGTTAAAAAAGAAACAAATAAAACGGGTATAACAGTAACAGGATGCTAGGTTAAAACATACAGAAAAATAATTCTTTAATTTACGATTGCTCATCTCTTTAGAGAAACTTTTATAAAATACTAAAAACAATTGAAATTTACTGTACAGTCGAGTTCATAAATATATGAGCAGACAAATGCCAAATATGTAAACTTTTGCACCTTATTGTCAATGTCATAAAGGTGTACATATATTTTTGAAGCCTCAGTTTTGCTCATATATTAATGAACTCGACTGTACCTATCAGCCGTTACTTAAAAACAGTTGTGACTACAATGCTCTCACACCTCTTCACAATCATCATCATCACGTTGTGATATCATTTCACTCACAGTTCGCACCCCTAAGCCTTAGACCATAGACAGTAGACCACTGACCTCATAAAACCCAAATTGACTATTATTCATACGATATTCTATGCCTATAGTCTCTGGTCGTATTGAACGTCTATGCCAGTGATATTCAAACTTTTTTTATTGTTTTGAAAAGACTGTCACATCAAATATTCAAACTAATGTTTTTACAATAATATTAACTGACCTGACAGATCCCAGAATAGGCATTGGTACAATTAATAAAAAAAAATGAAACAAGATTTTCAGCACGCATTTTGTCAACATTATGACTCCATTTTATTCGTGACTGAACTGTGAAGTTGTGCTGAAAGTGGGTGCGAAGCTTTGTAAAGAAACAGAAAGTGGGTTTAGTCTGTGTTACGATTCATATATTTTTCCTACACCATTTGGGAACAGAGCCGTGATTGTTCTTATCTATGTACTACAAACGCCATGAGGATACATTACAAAATATTTTCTTCTTAGTCATTTGAACACGTGAATTGAAGTGAATAGTGATTGCGCATAAAAGGACATTTACTTTTTTATTCAAAGGTGAGTCAGGAGTTTGAGAACCGCTGCCTAAACGATATGAAATGGGTCCCTTTTTCATGTAAACTAGCTGTAAACAAAGGGTTCGTGAAGGCACGCCGTCTCGCTCGGATAACTCGAGTGACATCTGGGCTTTAATTATAATAAGTTTTTTATAACTGACGAATTCTTAAGGGGAATGTTTGGGTGACGCTGTTCCCGAGTTGGATGACCTTTAGGTACTAGGATCGCATAAATTTAAAACACATGGACAATGGTTTTAAACCTTTGAATAGGGCTCCGCTGTGGAGAAATGTCAAAGTTGAGACGAAGCGTCACAACCTAAATAAGAATGGGATTTTTCTCACTTAGTCTGTGTTAAAGTTCCAAAGACACGTCTGTATCTGTATTCCCAAGTGGAGTAGGCAGCGCCCTCGAGGCCCTACATAGAGAAAACCATGAGTTACACTTTTCGTAGACACTTCAACACATTCACTGCCGATCACTCGGATCCGAGTGCGGCGGGGCTATAGTAGCGTGGTGCGTTAGGTGCACCCAGCGGGATGTGTGCCGACCCACTCGGATCCGAAAAAGGCGTTTTTTTATTAAAATAATAATAATAACAATATACATGTATCCATATTTTCAAACATTCATAAGTACTTAATCCAAATTCGCCTTAAAAATTGTTGGCACCCAGGTAAAGATTTTGATTATTTTGTAGGCAGTGAATGTGTTAAGCATTTTTTTTTTCCAGGTTTTTGAATAGGTAGCCTGTTGCGTAGTACGTAGAACAAACCTTAACCTTTTTCCTTAATCACCTTAGTTAGTTACCACATCCACGGAAGAAATGGAGAGATGTTATTCTAAACCCGACACCATATGGAATCACTTGTAACTGAGATATAAATTAGGTATAATGTGACTTCCAGAATGAAATTAACGAATCTAATCTGATCTAACCACCCGTCTACTGCCGCGTCGTGACTGGCCAAGAAAAGACTACCAGTAGTCTTAACATTGACAACATAATCACCAGAAAATAAAAAACTGAAACAAAAATGCCTAACGTCTTTTGTCTTCATTACGCGCTGTCATGGTGACCTAACAGTTACCCATTGAGCTTTAATTCCACTTCAAGATGCATAAAGATAACCCAAATAATCCCCAAGTTCACAGAACTTAGATGTTTCAAGTTAACGGTCATTTAGCTTATCTCGAGCTTTCTCACGTGTTTTGTTTGAATAGGGTGAAAGTAAGTATTGTTGACCGGCAAAGATTAAAAATTAAATCAATCAAGCACCCTTGTGACTTTAAATATTGTAATTTATGTTACTTGGACTTGAGAGGACCATTTAACTGCGTCTCTATGATTAATTACCTTCGTAGCTTTTGAATTCTAATTCGGTTGAGAATTGTAGGTAGTTTAACTCACCCTTTATGTAATTACAGTCTATATTATCTGTTTAAGTAATTACTTAAAAAAATAAAACAATCTTGAAATATCTTTTTACTAAAACAAAATTTAAATCTTTGGACGTCCACCTACAAGATGGTCAGACGACTTGATAAAGGTCGCCGTAAAACGCTGGACGCAGGTCGCTTCTAATTCTAACAGGTATTCATGGAAGTCTAAAGGGGAGGCCTATGTTCAGCAGTTGGACGTCTTATGGCTGAAATGATGATAATGATGATGATGATGATGATGAAGAAGTTGATATACATCTTTACTTTTTGCTATTCCCCTGGTGTATAACAATGCCAATGCTAGCGCATAGCCTAAAACATACCTTATCTATTACCTTAGTCGCCTCTTACGACGTCCACGGAAAAAATGGAGAGGTGTTATTCCAAACCACTCGTATTCCAAATACACGCTGTATTCTAAACACATTCTCAGCCCTTTCAAACGAATGAACGCATCGTTTATTGCCTTATTCTTTGTCGGTGCATTGCTGTCGGCTTAAACTTATCTACATATCGGACACTCGGGTGACGTCACAGGTCACATGTCATTATATTGTACTCTTACCCGACGGGACAGTCGAAATATTTGTGATAGTTTCGTTCGGTGGGACGTTATGGAGTTTTAAAGGGTTTAGATAAAGTCATAGGATGTGACGGAGATTATTAAATGTATTGTGATTATTAAATGTATCGTGATTATGACGACGCTTTTAGCATATTTTTTGGGTTTGAGTTAGATAATAGGTCTAGTTTTGAATAACACCTCTCCATTTTTTCTGTGGATGTCGTAAGAGACAGGTGTAATAGTCATGGTTTAGTCTGTGCACTGTTCGTGTGCTCTACCTATTCCATTTGGGAATACTCGCGTGATTTATCTACATGTTTTACTACTCTTTCAGTATTTAAATATTATCTTTGAATTACCTACATATTTCAAAATTACATATATGAATGCAACTGTACAAAACTAGGCACTAAATTACTCATGATTCTTTATGAAATTCGTCTTTCTGCCTCATTGCATAAACTACACTCGTATATTGTGCCTTTCACGTGGAAGTCGCATAAACAAATGAACGTCAAAATACGACACATTCAACCAAATACGCTCGAACATTCTTTAGAAAGAATTGCCGATACGGTCTTCTATTTCTCGGAAGATTTGACATACACAGCTTGCGCCCGCGCAGCTCATCAGTGCGCCTAGTGTGTTCAAATCGATCATGCAGTTGTTAACAAATTCGTTTGCGAATTAACGCGGAATTCTATGGAGACGTGTCAACCGTGGCAATTATGCAAACGATCCGCTGGCGGCGCTGTCTCAGTTTCCATACAATTCTGTACGTCTAATGTGTTCATTTCGATGGTGCAGTCGTTAACGAATTCGTTTGCGAGTTATCGCAAAATTGTATGGAAACCGAGACAGCGCCGCCAGCGGAACATTTGCTTGCACAACTGCCACGGTCGACAAGTCTCCATACATTCCGCGTCAACTCGCAAACGAATTCGTTAACGACTGCACCATCGAATTGAACACACTAGACGCTCTGTGCTAACCCGCAAACGAATTCGTTAACGACTGCACGATCGTTTTGAACGCACTAGACGTACAGCCTGCGCCCGCGCAGCTCATCAGTGCGCTAGTTACGAACCTTTGACTCGTAATTTAAAGCCCTCACTCCGATAAAGCACATCACACTGGGTTGATGGATTATGATTACCTTCAATATGCTAGGGCTGGCACTGGAGTCAACGGAGGGATTTTTAATAGCCGTGTTGGATATAAAACTTCTCTGTTTCTTCCGTGGATATCTTAGGACTAAGGAAGGTTATGGTATGGTTTAGGTCACAGTCTTGCTCCAGTCATTGTTATGCCTCTTTTGTTGTCCTTTAGTGAAAGTTATGCTAAAAGTGGCTACGTAGAGTGAAGTAACTGGGATGTTGTTTATGGATAGTTACGTGTATACTCTGCTTCTCTATTTGGGGTTAAAGGTGTAGAGGTTATCTTCGGTTGTTATTTACGTAGATAAAACAAATATACACACTTACGCCTATGTTCCCAAAGGTATAAACTATTTCATGCCACTCAGCCACTACAATAATGAAGTAAGTACAACAGGAGGCTAGCCTATCGTATAAATCATACCTAAACCTATTTCTTTCGTCGTATCTTTACGACATTCACGGAAGAAAAGGAGGTGTTACACCACACAGAATTAAATTGCATTATTATTTAAACTAGTAACGTATTTAGCCGAGCACGTGAAACGTACTTAACTTAGAACAAATCTCTTTTTTTTTAAATGTTTCGAAGTTAATTTCGGCACAACCTAACCAATAAATTTGTTGTAATTAAAGTAGCTGAAAATCAATGAATAGAATTAATCCGTTGAAATAATTATTTATTTTTAAGACGGTAAATGTTCTGAGGCAGCCCTGGTACCGCCGCACGCGCTCCGTAAAGCATTATGTGACAATTTGATGTATTCTTCTTAATATATTACCACCATTGTTACACCTGATATAATATACAATTTATCGTAGATCTCTTATGAAAAATAACGCATTTACTACGTCTAAAGTGCTTTAATGTTCCAATGGTGTCCATCATTTTATTGCTATTGAAATTATCATCTTAACAAGCATAAAAAGTAGTATGTATAGATCACGGGCCTTGTAAGTTGTTTAAGATAAATCCAGAGTCCTTTTGTTCAAGAAAAATAAGACAAGTGTACTTTATAAACCTCTTGGACTAAGTTATTATTTATAATAAGTCACAAGTTTAGTTGCGATTAAAAAAAAACATAGCAGCAAAAATAGCACAAAAGCAGAGCATATGCAAAGGTACTAGATATATGGAAAATACCATTTCGCAACCACTTCTAGCATTGTTTATAGGTGTTAAGACATACCTATTTAGGTAGGCCTAAATAGATCTACTTACGTAATATACCTAGTGATAGGTTGCTAGCCTATCGCCTAAATTGTGCCTTAATTTATTTCCTTAGTTGCCACTTACGACATCCGTGGAAGAAATGGACAGTTGTGTAATTCGTAACCATATACCACACGTGAAATGTCTACCTATGTATAAATATATTTCGTCTAATAATAATATGTTTTTACATTTGCGACTGATTGACAGAAACTAGCTTTCCGCCCGCGGCTTCGCCCGCGTGGAACTCGGTTATATGGCGGTATAAAGCACAACTATAAGAAAACTTCTCGTTTCAAACGACACATAGCGCCATCGATCTATCATCTATCGATCGATATCGATCTATCATCGATTGATATCGATCTATCAAGCAAACTATATCTGGGGGCACGGCCGTGCCCCCACCAAGTCGAGCAAAAAAGCGTCACGGCCGTACCATCCTTTTCTCGAAGCAATTCAGACCATTTTCGACCCCCTGTAACTTCGTTGTGGATAAAACTAGAAGACTGAAATTTTCAGTAACCATGCAGGCATTGTAAAGACACGTATATTTCAAATTTCATTTAATTTGAACCAGTATTTTAAGAATTATAACGGGTCAAATTTCTTAATTTTGTCACTCACTGACTCAACGATCATCAAAAGTCTAAGGCACTTCTAGCAGACCTAGAAGCTTCAAATTTGGAATATAGGTAGTGTTTGGTGTATGAATCAAGGAAAAACTAAAAAAAACGGCCAAGTGCGACCCGGACTCGCGGACGAAGGGTTCTGTACCAAAAACTGCAAAAAATCAGAATTTTTGTGTGGGAATAAAGTAGAAATGTCTGCAAAATACAAAAAGAAATGAGATCCCATCAAAAACAATACTTGTCAAAAAATACCAAGTCTCGCAACTCAGTTGTTCTGCGGTAAAAAGTTGTGAGATCCATGTAATACCCAGTCGGTATAACATGGATCTCACAACTTTTTACCGCAGAACAACTGAGTTGCGAGACTTGGTATTTTTTGACAAGTATTGTTTTTGATGGGATTTTTATTTTCCCTCGGGAACATCAAATTTTTCTGGGATGAAAAGTACCCTATTATTTAATCCAGATTTCTATCTTTATGTCTGCAAAATTTCAAAGCAATCGGTTCAGTAGTTACGGCGTGAAAGCGGAACAAACAAACAAACAAACAAACTCACTTTCTGACTTATAATATTAGTAAGGATAATGTTGCTACATTGAAAAATCACAAACATCTAATCTGAATCTGATAAAAGTTAAAAAAAAGTCAGACTTTACATGTTACAAAGTTTAAGTCAAATTTAACCCTCGGCACACCTGGTAAACATTGTTACATGATTACAATACATAACACTATGTAAATATGAAATAAACATACATTTAACTCACAAAACTGACCCCACTTATTGTTGTATAAAATTTCTTCACAGTCCTGTCTTTTATGAATAATGCAATTGAATTTTGAGCGTCCGTCTGTCTGTGCATTGGAATTGGATGTCAATTTGAGTTATGTTGCTATGCATGGTTACGGTTACCATTTGTAGTTAACGTAATATTTATTTTGTCTATATCCAAATTATAAAGTGAAGTAGGTAGGTACGTTCAGTTCAAACGCAATAAACAAATGACTTGCATTAAGAAACTTATATCCTGTGGTATCACTCGAGTGAGTCTAGTGATTACATAAAAAAATTTAACTTCGGTATTAAAAAATAAAGGGTCTTTTAAATACTAAAATTTCGCAGCTCAAATTTATAAAAAAAAAGTATAAAATTGGCCCACTACATCGGCAATGTTGATTAGACATCGGCATTTGATAGAAGAGTTTCAAAAACGCGTAATACCTATTTTGAGTAAAAACAAAAGTTTTTTTTTGGGGCAAAGAAAAAACACACTTTTCATACATTCCAGAACGACTCATATGTACCCCTGAGAATCAAACAAAATTAATTGTCAGAGGTTATTTCTTAGAACCACCAAATTAAATAATAAAATTCCGTGTCAACACAGATTTATCTTCAGACCACACAATCGGAAAGAATTAAACGCATACCAATATAGAACTATGGACAACCGCACTCTTTTACGTTAGCAAAAACTCTGTACATTGCCGCTTGCCCTTTTAAAGTCTTCAATGTTTTGTATTGCTAACCAGCAATGGAATGAAAACTTTGGCATATTAACCAGTTCAAAAGATTCCGTAAAATGTTGACGATATCCATTGCACTTTTCATTAGTTATTATTGGTAATGTTTAAAAGAAATGCAGCGTCGAAAGGCAAAGTTTAAACATTTCTCCTCCATTATCTGGTGGAATGGAATTCTTAGGGTAAACATGACAATAAATGGACACTAAATTTCTGAACGTCGGTGCCTTTATGAATCATTACGATGCGCACACAGACAGATACTTTATGATACTTGTTCTAAGCCTACTAAGCGTATGGTTTAAAATGTTCCTTACGCTCATCGTAGTAAGGTATTTTTTTAGATTTTCGTCTTTGAAGATAAGTCATTTTGGATTTCATTTCGTGAGATGAATGTGCAAACATTGCCGTGGACAATAAAATGTGTTTTATTGAGTTTAATTTTTAAATTGATCGACAAATACGGGTTAAGTTTTGTTATTTTAATTCGGGGAAGTCTAAGCTTCGAAGAAATTCGTATTCATTTTAATATTAGGATTTTAGTCTTTATAGTTATTTACCTATGTATATTTTGTAGGTGCGTCTTGAACGTGAAATTTAAATTACTTAATACTTGCATGGCTAAAGTACGAATTATGTAGGTATAATTATCATGGAACGTAGTCAAGAAAATAATCTAAAAAATATATGTTCGAAATCCAAGAATGGTCGAAACCAATTGCACGAATGATTAACCAAAAATTCGTTACACATAAACAAAAGACAGTTGAGGATTGGTTTACACGAAAGCATTCTACTAACACACTCCGGATCACGATCGCCTTACAATAAATATGTAGTCCTAAAATTATTACTCAATTTTTTTTCTATTTGTTGTCCTAAATTGCGTAACAAAAATGTTGTACAAAGTTTAACTTCCTTTTTTATACGCTACTATCTAGATAATGTCGCATCGAATCACCGTCCCATTATTTGCCCTCATGTGGGTGGTTTACCGTCAAAAAGGTTTCGCCTTTCCCAAAACTTCAAAACAAGCAAATTATCTAAAAAAAACTCCTCTGATCATTCCGGCTTTGAAAAACTATAAATTGTTCACTTATCGCGAATTGTGTTGTTTGCATCGCCCCATCCTCCCCCATAACTTACGTGTTGTCATCAAGCGATTGATTTACCCTACTGTTAGCTTTAAAATCAAAAACAAACTTAAACATAACCCAACTGCCATACGATTTCTAGCGAAACAACCGCAAAGTTAAATTTGTTTATGCACAATGCCTCCATTTTTAGCACTTTTCTACCAACAAGGTTTTATGAGACCGTTGTAATTTAATCCTTGTTCCATTGAATTAAAAGCCATTGACATGCAGAGATAGTTTTGTGTTTTTGTATTCAACGCCGGTGGTTCTAGACACCTGTATATCACAGCTTGACACCTCGTGTATTCACCGCCAGAAAAGCATTCTCAACTCTATCTATTCTGTTTTGAACTGAAAATCGTTTAACCGTTAGTTTCTAAGCTTGTTTCCGGAATGCCGTTGGATTATGAACCTACATGTTCGATTCTTCTAAATTTGAAATCACGAGATTCCTTTCAAAAACCTATGTTTTATCGGAAAATGGCACTTCTAATAACACAATTAAAAATTTCAAAAGAATTTTGAATCAAATTCCCACCACAGTTCCAAGAAAATAAATTCAAAATGGTGTCGTTCCGATTTCAAATATCTACCGATCCGTTTTCTTATAGAGTACAATTTCTGTCGAAGTCGGTATCGGTGTTTCTGTCTTAAAGAGTCGGCTCGATTGAGTTGCGTTACTTCACCGAATTCTACTTAAATGTCCGTAAGTTTGTTTGTTGTGCCGATGATAACGGGGGGCCGTTCTTAGTAATGAAACTGTCATCTCTGATTTTTTTTCTTTGCCGCTTGGTCAGTTGTTAGCGCTAAGCGGCTATAACCAAAAGAGATCGTTAGAAAAAACGATGCACGATGTATTTCATTACTAAATTATGTTTATACTTCAATGGTTAAGTCTAATTAAATGAAATAGGATTTTATTGACATTGTTTTAGACGATGTTTGCGTGAATTTGTGTCTTTTGCCTATCATAAAGGCAAAGAATGCGTTGATGAATGTAATTTCAATTTAGAACAATTTTAAATTGAATAAAATCAGCTGGAGATCTTAAAGAGACGAGAGAAGTTGAAACTAATGAAAAACACTTTTTAAACTAATTCTTTTGAAAATGACAGCAAAAGCAGCAATACTCATAATTTCATTCGTACCTACATAAAGTGACAGTACAACAGTAGCCAAAGACTTAAGAAAACAAAAGACGAACAACAAAGCTACTTATAGCCTAGGCAGCAACAACAAAACATGACTCAGAATCATCCATCCCTTTCTTCCACTTCAAGTTAGAGAAGAAGCGCATGGAAATTTTATGGTAAGAGTGATAAAAAGTTATGAAGTTATGGTGGTATTGAGTAAGCTCCCGTCTTAAACCCTGACCACAAAACACAAAGACGCGCTCAGAATATGACCATTTTAGATATTAAATTAAATTGAAAACTTAATAAGATGTGAGCATAAACAATGAAAGAGTCTTCTCGAATTGAATGGTTAAAAATAAGTGCACTGATGAAGTTGGAATCCATTTACAATTAAAATACATACATACATACAGTAGAACCCGCTTAAGACGATTTCTCAGGGACCCTAACAAAAACGCGTCTTAAGCGAGAAAGCGTATTATGCGGGAAAGGGAAAATGAAACATACTACATGTTTTAATTTTGGTATATATACTCTTCATGTCAAGCCAACGATGGGAGCTGTTCCTGTCAATAGAAAAGGCGTGAGCGCGGAGGAAACAAGCCAAGATGGCAGCCTCCGCCGAGGTCAGCCCGCACCTACAGCCGGGCCGAGGCAAGCGGTCACCGCCCGCTCCCGGAAAGGAGAAGATGGAGCGAAGCTCGGACACTTCAGAAGGCGAGAGAGTGCCGAAACAGGAGCTGATCCTGTTCATTCAGGAGATCCAAGCCGACCAGAACCCAGTGGCATTTCTCTTGGAAAGGGCTAGCTACTCTGCACGCCTGGAGTGACTACACGACTCAGGTCGGCCCACTGAAACACCGCCGGCATTACGCCTTTTAAAACCGGGTTGCGACGTCACTGAATGGAGGACCAGAAGTCCGACGTAGCACAGAAGATGACCAACGAGGCCTGAGGGCGCATTCGGGAGCGGGAAGACCCCGCTGAAAGGGGCAAATGCCTCGAACATCATCTCTCGAGACTGACAATACGAGCATCTCGGCTCGGGCTCTGGCGTATTAAACGGGATGACGAATCGTATTAAGCGTTAAGAAATGTATGAAAATATGTCTGAAGTTGCAGGGACTGGCGTAAAGTGGCGTATTAAGCGAGAAATCGTATTAAACGTGATCGTCTTAAACGGGTTCTACTGTACATACATCACGCCTGTATTCCCAAGAGAGGTAGGCAGAGCACATAAATTCAAGAATTCACTGCCACATCTAGCAATTTCAGGGTATCCAGATGGTTAAACGTGATATTGCAGTGACAGGTTGCTAGCCCATCGCCCACAATACACTAACCCTTTCCCAGAGTCGACTCATACGACACCCACGGGAAGAAAGGGGGAGGTGCTATTCTAACCCGGCACCACACTTAAAAGACTTTGGTTAATGAGGTTCAGTACCTACTGATTGACTTTCCCATAGTAGCTAACTACACAACGTCTTTTGAGAAACGGGCCTCAGCCAAAGCTCTACATTCGGTTTTTTACTGTCACAGAATAGGTAATAGCACTTCATACAGAAGACCCTCTTTCGAACTTTATCTGTATAAAGGAGGTGTTGTCACAAAGGAAAACGATAGCGTCATGCTACACAAACCTTGCGGCTATTCGTATCTTCAAAAATGGAACATCTTGGTCTGATATTCTATTTTTCAAAAATGTTCCAAAATTTGAAATCAATGACTCTCATAAACTCTAAACCATGTGGGCATTGGTGACTTCAAATATGGAAAATCATGGTCCGCTGTTCTATTTTTGAAAATGTTCTAAATTTTAAATCAATGACTCTCCTGAGCATAGCTGTTACGATTATAACGGCATGGGTTCGGATCAAAACGTTACTCCTTCGAACTGGTCGGGTGAGGTCGCAGCAAGGACGGACCCAAGTGGACATGTTGCGACTTGTCTGTCTGAGATATCGATACCGGCCCTAATTGGTAGTCGGATTGGTTTTTATGGCAGTTTTTGTGAGGAAGGGACAGTGTGCGAGATGGTCCTTTGTTAAGTGATTATGGGTACTAGAGATATACTTGTAGGAACCAGAATAAGATGGAGCGCGGTTGTAAACAAATTATCTATTCCGATAAAAAAAAAACTTTAGTGAAATGTATAGGTTACCTACATAAAAACTATACATACTTACTACATAATACTGAAATTTAGAAAAGGAAACCCTAGCGGAGTGGTCCCGAAGATGGTGGCAGCGTTTCCTCGCTGCATCGCAATTCTAATGATGTACCTATTGTATCAATTTTCGTATGGTTGCATCAGTTCTAAGTTTTTACTGAGATAACTGAAAACTCGCACTAGAAATTGTAGTGTAAATAGTTAATAAAACTTTATCGTACAAAAAAATGGTAAAGTACAATGGCTTATTTCTTAAGGGATCTCTTACTGCCAATCTTTGAGAGACAGGGAGAAAACTTAACTACGGAGAGTCGGAGACCGACAAAAAGAGATGCTGGTAAATAATATATGTATGTATAGTGAAATATCGTACAATCGCAAAATATTCACAAAAAGCTACTAAAAAATACAGTAAATAGCACTGTAGGTAGGTGCTATAATGGGTCAGGTTTCAATAATTAGTTCAATTCAATAGTACTTAATTGGACCCGTGTCTTACCTTTAAAGCGAAATACATCTATGTATTACTTATATTTAACTTACAAAACAAGTTTTAGCGCAACTTAATGTCATTCACCATTGCAAGCCGAAGATTTTTTGCTCTGCCAACCAGCCAGCCTAACCAGACCCTTCCGTACGAAACTCATTTAACAATCCCGTCTTAAAAGACAATGTTATCTTATGATTAGCATAATTATAGTAATTAAGACAAGCTTTGCGTTTTATATCTTACAAGTGTACAGTTTTAAGCGGAGTTGTGTAGTTTTTTTTAATGAATTTGTACTGTATTATGGAAATTCCAGGTTGTTGTTAGAGATCTTGTTACGCTGGTTGGCGGCTTGAGGTTAACAGACGGCCTTGTCGGACGATATCATCAGACAAATAGAATCAAGATTTAATGAAATGTTATGCGGCAAAATATAGTGCCTTCGTGCCCATATTTAGCACAATCGGTCTAAATTTAGATAAAAGAGGTATAATAGTGACAGTTTGCAAGCCTGTCGCTTAAATGAAACTAACTGCAAAAGAAATTATGTAATAACTTTTGTTTAGGACAGAAAACTTAAAGATAATTTGTATTTATGTTCTTAAAAAACTAGTGTGTTTTTTAAGGAAGTGATCTATCTACCTGTACCTAATTACAAGATTGTGTGAAGTGCATATTAGCATCATTCGAATCAAAATTTGCTAAATTGATCTAAGTGAATATGAATACGTCATAAAACGCACTGGCTAAATTTTCTAGCATTCCAGGTAACCACGTCAACGTTTGTGAGATTTAAGTAGTCAATCATAGGATCCTTTACCTTGCAAGTACTTAGTTTACGTTGCATGAACTGTTAAAAATAAAACAATTAAGTATTTGGAATGTATTCCTTAGTAGAGTTTGTTTTTGAACAAAGAACATCTGAGGTAGCATTCTCCACAGAACAAACCGAAATTTAGCTCTCAATGAAGACAATCCATATTTACAATAAGTACCAAAACAAATGCAATCCGTTATCGCACAATAATGCCAACCTATGACAAAAGGAGAATGGTTTTTGTGCCAAAAACTTACTCTCCTTACTGTTTTACAAACTTAAGTTAACCAAACGGACAAAAAACGAACCAATCGACTCACATACGACCTTGTTCGCAAAAACAAAAACCAGCGCTACTTTTACACGCAGACGTAACTTGGTACAAAAGATAATAAACACAGGTGAACGAATTGCACCGTTAGAGAAACAATACACTTGTGCGGCTGGAACTTTGCCGCTGTAAAAAGTTTATGATTCACTTGCAGTTTCCAAGCGATAGTTTGCAAGTTTCAATACGACAAGGTACTAAAAGGTAGCCCGTGATCTCACAAAAGGTTTACCTCATTATTTACGATGTATCCTGAAATTGCGCGTAGATTTCAATTGCTTTGTTTAAAGACTGATAGGATTTTAGCCTTTACCTACTAAGTAATAGAGAGTAGGGTGCACTTTACCAACGGTAAAAAGGTTTATTTTTTATTTTTTAAAAGCAACAGTATAGTTAACTAACAGTGAAACTAATTGGGTAACTGGTTGTTATAGTTACTTTTGGTTTCAATGCTTTTGTTCAGGTAGAAGCTTCAATACGGTAGTGGGTGGTAAAGCATGGATATTAAAGGTATAAAGTGAGTCATTTTGTTTGTGCACAATTTAACAAAAATATTTTATTTGCGTCGCAATAGGTACATCTACCCGACACTATTGTAGGTATTGTTCAACATTAAACCCTTACAATTGTTAAATGGAAATTGTTTTATATCAAAACGTCCTGTGTGGTGTCTGGCTGGATAGAATAATAAATAATAACACTTCTCCATTTTACATGGATGTCGTAAGAGGCAACTAAGGAAATAGGTTAAGGGATATTTTAGGTGTGGTGCCGGGTTAGAATAGCACCTCCCCCTTTCTTCCCGTGGGTGTCGTAAGAGTCGACACTGGGAAAGGGTTAGTGTATTGTGGGCGATGGGCTAGCAACCTGTCACTGCAATATCACGTTTAACCATCTGGTTGCCCTGAAATTGCTAAACGTGGCACTGGATTTTTCAATTCATGTGCTCTGCCTACCCCTCTTGGGAATACAGGCGTGAGAATATGTATGTATGTATATTTTAGGCGACAAACTAGCAACCTGTCACTATCATAATTATATTATCTGTCAACTCAAAACTTAAAAATATGCTAGAAAAAGTCCACAATACGTGAAAAAGTAATGGTTTTGCCTATGTAGCGTTTGTATTCTGCCTATCTACCCAATTTGCAAATACAGGCGTAATTTATGTACCTACTTTGAATACCTTCAGTTAACAAAAGACGACGTTTGTTTCTTCATCACCGAAAAAAGGTTAATGAACCTTCCGAATAAGCAAGGTTGTATCACGTTGTATGAGCACCTAAGACAATTACAACAAAGGTGCGCTCAGGGTGAGATTTAACTCATTTTCCATTCGACAGCTGCGCGCGCGCATCTGCACAAGGTGCGGGCGCACGTGTTAGCCCTTACGTTACAAACTTAATTTACAACTAGTTCATACGTGGAAGTATCCACGCGGGGTGTAAATGTAAGTTGGTTTTCGCTGTAGTGGTTTGTGGACCACTTCTGTTTTTTTGTTTTAGAGCTTTCTTCGGCAGCTGCTGTGGTGGAATTTGTATTGAAAGTTGGATAAGTTTGAGTGGTGTCTTCGGTGTATTAGACTATACTTTAGACCTTTAGGTACTTAAAAGATGGTAAACAATCTTGACATGTCTTTTTATTGAAATACACAGTCTAAAAATGAAAATCGTTGCACTATACAATTCAATTATGAAAGTAAATGATTTTTTCATACCTAAATTGTAAAATGTAAAGATTTTGATTTATAAAGTGTACGTTAAATAAAAAGACACGTCAAGATTGTTTACCATCTTTTAAGTACCTAAAGGTCTCTAGTATAGGCTAGCGCGTGCGGCGTGCGGAACCTACCTATCACCAAGTATATTCAATTATTTGATTAGGTATATTTATATCAATTATTTTCTTTGGAATGGTCAAATAGTTCTTAGCGATTCCTTAATTAACATCAGCGATTTCTTAAGTAAACTTACTTTTTTTTACGAATAAACCCACTGCTGAGCAAAAGTCAGATCGGAATCACTTCAGGTCTACCTCTGCTCTGGTACCCTTCGTCGCATGAGACCCAGTCAGTGACAATTTTAGCTCAGCCATCCGAACAAACGTAGCCGACGCCGATTTCAATTTGACGTCATCAACAATTTTTGTGGAGCGCAATTCAGTGTTTCTGACTCTTTCAGGTCTTCAAACATCTAGAATACTGGGCTCCATTGCTGGTAGTTCTTTAACCGCATCCTAATGTGTTTAATTCCCTTTTAAACTCTAGTTAGTGTCAATGTTCTATAAACTAAAGAAATAACTGGTGAGCAGCGAGGCGCGACCATAGACGTAATCTAATTACCATCACTATGTTTACTGGCTATTGTTATCATTACATCTGAATAAAATACTGCAGCCTTTCGCTCCATGGTTGAAGTTTAACCTTTTGACCGCCAAAGACGCCATATCACGTCATCGCAAGTCAGTGCCCGTGACGCCACGACGTTAAATGGTTCGTCGA
>BHDV01004292.1:73596-102463 GCA_005406045.1 Adoxophyes honmai
AAAATCCGTTGCGTAGTTTTAAAGATTGAAGCACACATACAGACGGACAGACGGCGACCGCGACTTTGTTTTATAATATGTAGTGGTTTTACTTTTTGCTAATTTATTTAGCTTAGCGATAAAACATACCAAAAACTAGTTGAAAATCAATATAGAACTGGTTTATTCGAGATGTCCGTTAACTATATCCGCATTAACCGTCTAATTGAAGTAATCGACGTAATCAATTATTGAAGTGAACGGAAGGAAACGACCGTGATATCCAATATCCGGAGATAATTGCAATTAATAAATATTAGATAATAACCTGTGTAGTGTCGGGTCTAGAATAACACCTCTCCATTTCTTCCGTAGATGTACCTAAGAGGCGACTAAGGAGTTTTTTGGTTTGCTTTAGGCGACAGGCTAGCAACTTGTCACTATTATATCTACTACCTCTTTCATCTGTTTTCAAACCTAAAATTATGATAGAAGTGGCAGCGAATCCTGAAATAGTCATAATCATGGTTTTGTCTATGTCAGGTTTCGTGTGCTCTGCCTACCCCATTTGGAAACATAGGCGTGATAGCGTTAGCTATTAATTAGACTGAAGTTAATACTATTTTGTACACTTAACAATCCAAGCATACTCTAATCTAAGCCAATGCTACTATGCTGCCGTCACCGCATGCAGCACGCAGGGTATCCAATCGCGTGCGCGAGCGCTGGTTCCTGATTGGTTGCTTGCTCTACCACTGCGCTGTGATTGGTCAGTTCCGCGCCGCATGCGACGACGGCAGCAATGCCCTTAGCAATGATAAATGATGGCTGTCACCAAGGCAACGCCCACCGGCGTCTGCGCAGATGCGAGTTCGATCAGCTGACGGTGACAGTTGGTTGTTTTAATTGTTCGGCTTAATGGTATGGTCAGCTTTATGGTTTTTATAGTTCACCGTAAAATTCCTTTGTGTGGTGTTGAAATATTGGTCGTAGATTTTGTTTTTTGGTAGAATTGGATACTGATATTTTATTAGGGGTTTTAAAATATGTATGCGCAAATATAGGCAGTACGAGTATAGGTAAAAAAAACAACAAACTACACATAAGTACATCACACCAGTTTAGCTAAATGGGGTAGGCAGAGCACACGAAACGCTACATGTATGGCCAAATCTGCAGTCAATTTATACATATGAGCAGGTGGTGTTATAGGTTTCTTTTTATCAAACCAACTACTCTATTACTTATCGATAAAAATGTGGATAACTTAGGTCTTAAATCGACTTTAGCTTGACGTGTTTCGGGTTAATCCGTAGCCCCTCATCAGAGCTACAGCACGCAGTGCACATTTGGCAGCAGCTACTGCGGCTCCTAGATGAAAGGCTACGGGTTAGCCCGATACATGTCAAGCTAAACCGGATTGAAGACGTGAGTTCTCCGTATTTTTCAAGATGTGTGAGTTCATAGTCAAGGTACATTCTTAAGTACTTATGTAATTATTTTTTAGCTAATCCTGTGTCATTGTATTGTGATACAATTATGTGATCGAGTTCAAGCGTAACTCTGCAAGGCCGCGGTCGTTATGTCACTGTCATAACCTTGATTTATGTAATGCTATCACAGTTATTATGATGAGATAGATTTTTTTTACAACTTATGCCACTGCTATGGTGAAAAACTGTGGTTTGCTTTTGTTTTAAATGATTATCACCGGCTACATAATAAACACAAATTAAATAGGTACGTATAACAGTCTGCATTTTCGTCTCGTTATTATTGTCAACACGTCGAAACATGTCGAGTTAAACTCAATTTAACACGTGAGTCATCATATTCCACAATTATCTCGCAATAAGAAATCAGCCTTCATCAAGGCATCATTGTTTAGAGGGTCAATGTCATCCATTCAAGGTAGCGCTTGAAGATCACAGTGTGACGGTTGGTCAGTCATTCACAATTATATCAAATACTTTCATGATCATCATATAAAACTGTAAAGTTCAAATATAATAATATGACCTTCGCTTGACATTCTTAGATTTCATACGTTAGAATTCAACGCGCGCTCTGCGCAATTTAGAACAAATACATACATACATATTCTCACGCCTGTATTTCCATGAGGGGTAGGCAGAGCACATGAATTCAAAAAATCCAGTGCCACGTTTAGCTAATTCAGGGTAACCAGATGGTTAAACGTGATATTGCAGTGACAGGTTTTAGTTACAGGCCACGGAAGAAATGGAGGGGTGTGATTATGCTACGGTATTTTATACTGGGTAAACAAACTTGGTCACTAGAGTCGCAAAAGACTAACCGAAGGTTTGCCAGAGATATATGTACGTCTAGTGTGTTCATTTCGATGGTGCAGTCGTTAACGAATTCGTTTGCGAGTTATCGCAAAATTGTATGAAAAGCGAGACAGCGCCGCCAGCGGAACGTTTGCACAACTGCCACGGTCGTCAAGTCTCCATACATTCCGCGACAACTCGCAAACGAATTCGTTAACGACTGCACCATCGAAATGAACATACTAGACGCTGGTACTGGAGTGATTATTGCGACTAGGAAATAATAAACAGCCAGGAGAGAAGCGCACGCGCATGTAATTAGATGTATCTTTATCGCGTGCCATTCACTATGCATTTTCTATTGTTTAGTGTCTGTCCGTTTTTATGTCAATGAACTTTGTATGAGCAGATGCATTGATGATTTTTTTCGTGCATGCAAAATACGTACATAGTAATATTTATTACATACATATTACTAACATTTGAGTTTGCTAAACGTGGCACTGGATTTTTTGAATTCATGTGCTCTGCCTACCCCTCCTGGGAATACAGGCGTGAGAATATGTATGTATGTATGTATATTACAAACAATATTTTACTTACAAATGCGAATAAAAGTCTACCACGCTCATTTTTATTTCAATACTAAAAATTTTGTTAAAACTTATGCTGAAAAAGTAATTTTCGAACCTTAAAGGCACTTGGAGTTTACTAAATTATGATTAAATTAAATAAATAGCAATTGAGAAATTTACATTTATATGAGGACTATTTTTACAGAATTAAACTCAGTTAAGTTTAAAAAGCCTCAAAGCCTAAAAATATTATGCTAGAAGTGGCCACAAAATGTGAAATAGTCATCGTTTTGTCTATGTAGCGTTTTGTGTGCTCTGCTTACCCCGTTTGGGAATACAGGCGTGATTGTATGTATGTATGTAAGTTTAAAAACAACAAATCCATCAAAATGGTTGACACAAAGTCTAAACTCTTTAACCGAGACAGAACTCCACCGCCTCAATCACACAGCACTCTCAACCCCAACAAATAATCAAATATACGTAACTTCCAAATATCCTTTGTCAACCATCTATCGTAAGAATTTTATCTCTAACTTATCTATGTCCCAATTATGCCCTATTATCCCCCGGTGGTCGGGAGGAGAGAATTTCTTTTGTAAACTGTTGGTAACCTCTGTCAATTAGACATGTCAGATGTGCTTGTGTAGGACGGTTGGGTTTTTGTACAACGTTCGTAGTTTGAATTATTTAAATTTGGAATTTGGTTAACTAACCTCGGTTAACAGGTTTTCATTTGTTTATTTTTATCAAACAATTTTCACCGTCCAAGTCAAAGCATTGGACCTTACTGATTTTCAGTTTCATACGGGTACAAAAAAAAAATGACAAACAATGCGATCCGGATTTGTATCAGTTCAATGTGTCTATTGATATGTGTTGATATTTCCAAGTAAGTAGTTGACAGAGTTAGATAAAAAATAAATCTTGAAATAACTTAATTATGCCTGATACTAGTGACTCTGTTAGCTTAGCATTTAGTTCGCTTATCACTATCCCACGTTCTTAACAGTAAGTTTAACTGAACCCCTGATTAATATGAGCGACCGAGTCGATTAGAAAAATATGTCTACGCACACATACATATATCGCGCCTTTATTCCCAAATGGGGAAGGTAGAGCACAGACAAAACCATGATTATTTCACACGTTGCAGCCACTTGAGGCTTTGTTAACCGACTTCAAAAAACCCTGCAGCCTGCAACCACGGGTAAGGAGAAATGCTATTTAATAAGCCAAGTGGCACCGACTCCAAACATAAATAATGATTGTAAAAATGTAAATTATAAATAAATAAATAAATATAAATATCACTGGACAATTTTTACACCAATCATCTAGTCCCAAAGTAGACAATTTAATGCCTGTGTTATGGGTACTAGACAACGGATAAACATACATATATGTAGATAAACATCCAAGACTCGGAAGCAAACATTCGTATTCATCATACAAACATCTGCCCCAACCGGGAATCGAACCCGGGACCTTAAGCTTCACAGTCAGGTTCTCTAACCGCTGGGCTATCCGGCCGTCTAATTTAAATTGTTGTAAATATGTAACATAGGTAGCTACTAATTGAAATTAGCGTAGCTTAACCAATTTTAGTGAGAAAATAATTATTTTGTTCTTTTTAGTGTTTAAGCTCAATAGTAAAATGTGAAAATCTTTTTACGCAGAGTTTCTTTTGGAGTCGGTTTTATTTTTTTGTTAAAAAGTTTTTTTTTAGGTTTTAAGTTACATAAAAGAGATAGCAGCGACATCTGACTGCTATCCTGTAACCTATTTCCTTAGTCGTCTCATACAGTATTCAAACGGAATATTTTATCCTAAACCCGATAGGTACTGGGGGAAAATTGGCCACTGACGCCTAAAATAAAAATAGACATGACCAATAAACGGCCTAAAGGTCAGTAAACCGGACGGCATATACATAATAACCGACATACGATCAGCTGTTCCCACTCCCATACGACATACCAACAGGTTTAAAAATCTAGTTGTAAACCGCTGGCCGGCCAGTTACCGACCAGTTTCGGCGTGTTCGGCTGACGGGGTTGCCAGATCAAAGGCGAAAAATTGACAAGATTATTAAAACTAATATTTGACATTATGGCTGCATAAATATAGCCGATAAGACTATTCAGGCAATAGGACGTGTCAATATTATAACGCTGACGCTGAAATATGACGCCGATATAACGCTTAGAAGTTCCGAGTGACGTCATTTATGTTTTTGTGGTAGATAGGGTTTACCCTAGATGTGACGTCACATTACAAGCCCCTACTCCGGAATTGCCTTTGTTTTTTTATTAATTTGATAACAAAAAATCCGTGTCCCTTATTTTTTCATTATCTAATCGAAGGATTCAGAAAGAATCTGATCGTGTCGTGTTTTCCGTTCTCGGAGGTCCAAAACCCTAGAAAATCCGGGATTTTTAACGCTGGCAACCCTGACAGAGGCCCACTCTCAAGGAAAGTACTTTCGGTTTTAAATTTGGTGACAGCTCTCTTTTACTAATAAGGGCTTTGTTTAATTTATGGCGTCTAGATTATAATCTGTGTTATTTCGAAAGGTACCTTATTACTTGCCGGATATTAATTAAATTTGGTTTCTTTAGTTGTAAACTTAATCACGCCTGTATTTCAAACGGGGTGTGTAGAACGTACAAAACAATATAACAGACAAAACCATGACTGTTTCGTGGCTACTTTGAGCATATTTTTTTAGGTTTCGAGTTGGCAGGTTTCTGTAATAGTGACAGATTGCTAGCCTGTTGCCTAAAATACATATACTAAATATTTCCTTAGACACCTCTTACGACATCCACGAAAGAGAAGGAGAGGTGTTATTCTCAACCCTAGACCACATTTAACAATAGGAAAAGTCATTATGACATTTCTAGTGAAAAGGGTCTAAGTAATGTCATTAGTTGAGTTTACAAACACAAAGTATTTACCTATTTAATAACTACAAAATTTTGCTTATCAATATCTCCCCTAATATTTGCTTTTCCCACATAAACATTAGTTTTATTGTTTCCAAAAAAATATTGGCTGTCAGATAATGTGAGATAATTAAAAAAAACACGTGCAGTTTAACACGGGGGTAACTCCTATTGATACAACTCTGCTAAAAGACAGTAAAAGCCAATCCACCGTGTTGAATTATCAACCCAAAGAAACTCCTTATAAGGTACATTTTAAAATGCAACCCTGGACGTTGTAACGGCTTTTCAAAGTTGCGTTTTCAATTGTTATATTGCAACTAATAGTGCTAAGAGTATTTTTTTGTATTGTTTCAATGAGGATGCGGAAATGGCCTTCAGCCATTACTTGTAATTAAGTAAGGTCCTTTATCTCCAAAACTCGTTTATTAAAAAAAAGGCAAATAAATTGTTCACCCCTCATCGGGAAATGGAATTATCTTCCCAGTAAGTTTTTAACGACTTCTTTTGAATTCATTGTGAGCTTGCGCATTAACGGTCATTTAGTAATGACTGTTATTAATATGTATACCGAATGCTTGTTGTCTTGGAATAACATGTTATAAGTAGTTTTAACAAGTTTACCGCATAGCTTAGTACCGCAAGGCATCTCTGGGAAGAGTGTCCCTCGAGATCCTTGACACCGTTTGTCGTAAAATCATTTGCCTGAATTGTTGTGTTCTAATGGGGTAACCTAACGATCAATTGCAATAACAATCACTTTCCATAATACAACAATAGTTAGAAATCTTAATAGGTTAGGTAAGGTTAGGTTTGTTTCATGACCATTCCTGAAATAGAATATTTAGGAAAACTAAAGATAAGGCATGTGAGTGTTAGGACAAAATGATTATGATGATAAAAAAGTGATAGCCCAGCGTTGAGCGAAGTGGTGGTGGCTTCTCATGCATAGGGTCTTGGGTGCGAATCCTATGCTCGCACTTAATTTTTCTGAATTTATGTGCGAATTCAATTTTTGTCTGTGTATAGCTTCGTGTGCTCTGCCTACCCCACTTGGGAATACGGGCATGATGTATGTAGGTAGTATTTGTAAAGTACTGTGTCTTAAACATACATATTTAGAGACCTTGAACTAGAATTCAGAACTACAAATTATGATCACACAACAGTCTTAAATTTTAATTTTACTGCCGACATGTGGCGAAATAAACCTCCATGCAGCTGCTGAGAAAAATAATGACCTATTAAACTGACTGGTATAGATTCTAGAAAATAGCCTAAATGGTGTAAGCGACACCTTTAGAGACGATTTCACCATTCGTTATCATCATGGACAATCCTCGCAAACCTGGCAAATATTCCCAAATGGGATAGGTAGAGCACACGCAATGTAACAAAAAACCTTGGCTACTTCACGTTTTATAGCTATTCCTTAGTCGCGAACCTGTCACTGCAATATCACGTTATTCACGTTTAACCATCTGGTTACCCTGCTGAAATTGCTAAACGTGGCACTGGATTTTTGAATTCATGTGCTCTGCCTACCCCTCTTGGGAATACAGGCGTGAGAATATGTAAGTATGTATGTATAGTTTCTTAAAGCTATACCAAATGACCTACATGCTTGTATGAACTCGTCGCTTAAAACGTTTCTAATTTTACAACCATCATGCGACCCACATCCTTAGAAATTAGCGGTGCGCCGTAAAACGCCGTAAATAGCACTTATTATGGGCAGGGGCACCCTTGGACTCGTACAGTCAGTAGCACCAGTTATCTGACACAACACTGCATAATCTGACACGACTCTATTGCTTAGGGCGATAGGTCCTGTCAGATCTTGCACGCTTTGCTGTGGTACATATCAATGTTGGCGACTGTAGTTCTAAATTTGAACATTTTGAAATCAAACGGCCAGTTATATTAATAGTTTGTACTACACATAAAGCGTGTCACACACTAAGCAGATACGATAAGATATCTGTATCTGAAAGCATATCTGTCAATATCGCTCCCTATACAATTCAATCAGCTAACACATATTGCGCAGAAAACTTAAGTACATTTACCGCCAAGCATCTGTTGGCACCGACATAATATTATGGTCTATGACATGCTTTACATTATGCCTTACTCAGTTAACAGTTGAACTCTGACCCCAAACAAAACGTTTAAAAAACTTTGTTTCTTTCCACCCTCGTTCTTAATTCAAAAGCGGTTCGTTACTCTGCCCCCGAGATGCGAATCTCAATGCGCGCGCGCATCCGAGCCACGTGCGCGCGCAGCTGCCGCCCGCAGCGACGGCGGAAATGAGAGGCAACTCTGAGGGCCTGTAAATGGAGATTGTTATACGCAAGTATATTAGGGCCCTACATCAGTAGGGTGCCATTTGCAATTTTTAAAAACTTTTAAAGAAAGGTGACGTAAGTTTAAGTAAGTTGAGTTACGTTCGTGTGGTATCGGATTTGGAAAACACACCATTTCTTCCGTGGATGTCGTAAGAGGCGGCCACGGAAACAGGTTTAGATTTTACGCTTTAGGGGACAGATTTGTCTTTATTGTATCTTATTCATTCGTTTTTAAAGTTAAAATTGTGCACAATGTGACGTTTCGTATGCTCCATTTGGGATCTAATTACTTAGTTAATCCAGCATACGCAACCATAAAGAAAGACAAGAAATCCATAGGTACGTTTGACGGACTTAGTTGACAAAAAAAAATACTAAACTTATCTTAGAAGAGTTCTCTTTCTCAGCGGGATATAAAAATCAATGAAGCTATCCCTACACTCATAATTACGCTCTCCCCTACGCAATCCCTCTTGTAAAACAAAGAACAACGCAACCCTGAGGAACACAAAAACAGGGGTCTAAGACACAAAGGGATACGACCCTTTTTTGTGAACCAGTAGGGATGACGACCAACTGTATTGTAGATAAGCATATGCTGACAAAGAATTCATAGATATCGCTGACCGCTTGATATTTAATGATTTTATTTTTCCTTTAGTTTAGTTATGCAAAAACGCTGTTCAAAATGGCGTCGTACTGACTAAAGGTGATTATTCGATTGTTAAATTATGGGAATAATCTGTAAAAACGGCCGAATGTTCTGATATAGTTGTTCAGTTATCTGTTAGTAAAACAGAACATTCAACAAATAATCGACACCGCCATAGAAAAATCTGTAAAAAATGCAATAAAAACTATGTGGTGTCGGGATAGAACAGCATACTATTTCATCCAATCTTTACCCACTATCCTTTGTTTTCATAATAAACTTTAAGAAATATATTTAAACTTTTCTCCAGCCTTTTACAGGGGTGTACTGCGCCCGCGTTAAAAATGGCACTAAATACTTGTACAAAATTAGTCGCACGTCAAACTCATTGTTCGTCCGCGTTATTTTTGGACTCGTAAATTATAAACTCGAACCGTAAAATACCGCCCTGTCTGTTTACTTATAGGTTATAAGCTAATTATACTACTACTATAAATTAGTATTGATTTTCTAGAGGATGTTGTTCTTTGGTTAGTCAGGACTATTGCTGTTCCGAGTCGTTTTTGCAGCTACTGAAAATGTTTTGGAAACTGCATTCAACCAAGCGAAAATAAAGTTTTGTCTTGAAATAAGTCGTTCTCTCATCGTGAGCACTTAAATTAATATAATTTTTGTAGGAAAAAGTGGGTCAAGTGACTTCAATTAAATTAAATTAAAACGGGTTAAATTGGTATTGAACAAAGAATCACAATTTTTCACTACACCCTACTACTGTACACTAAATAGTCTGCCTTTTACCGTTAATTATATTGACCCAACTACAAAAAAAACACGATTAAGTTGTATGAGAGCCCTCTGTAAATAAATATATATATTTTTTTGTATTTTTGTTAAGTAGGTATAGCAGTAATAGATTTAAATAAAAATCTGTGTAAATTAAGATGGACTAGCTAACGACACCGACAGTCAGCCTGGCGATAGACGGACGGATGGACGGACGGACAGGGAAGTCTCAATAGGGTCTTTTTCACCCTTTGGATACGGAACCCTAAAAAACCATTGCTTTTTATAAAGACTATTTTATTATTTTTTAGTGATCGAGGTAATGAAAAAGAAATTTGATAAGTAAATAAATATTAAGATTTTGATAAAGTTGGAGAATTTGTCCCGGTAATTTTAAAATTCATGGCCCACCTAATTATGTAAGTATTGTGTTCGACATTGGCTGTTTTATTTTATTGTAATTTTAATGATTGTCCGTAGTTTAATGTGAGAATTGTAATAAAATGTTTTGTTTCTTGTCAATGTGGACCTTTAGTTAATATTCTTTTTTAACAATCATTATAATTATCAACGCAGACAATAACGATCACGTCAAGTACAAAAGTATAAAAACTATGGGAATTTATCTCCCATTAAAACAAGGTGTTTAGTTACAAGTATATCTAATAATTATATTTCACAGAAGTAGTTATGGTTTTAACTGATACTGAAAAACCAACTTTAACGGCAAAATGGGTAATCCGACGACTAAATTATATCAGCATAGTTGTTCAGCTTTCAACTTATCTACTTATAACAAAAAAAAAGTCGAATAAGCTAAAATGAAAAATATTTTTACATAAGTAAAAAAGAATTTTATGGGGTTGGGGTTTAGAATAACATCTCTCCGTTTCTTCCGTGGATGTCGTGTCAGGTGACTATGGAAAACAGGAAAAGGGAAACAAGTATGTTTTAGGCTATATATTTTACATAGTTTATCTAACTTGATTCCTAAAGATTATGTAGCTAATATGAAAAAGTTCATGGCTACTCTATGTGGCTTTCCGTATACTCCGCCTACGATTTAAAAAAAGGTAAGAAGTAAGTTTAAGAAAAAAAAACTCAAACGTTCCTTTTTCAAAAACGCTGCAAACTGCATTCGATCGTTGACCGTTCAAATCGAACTATAAGGCCGGCCACATACATACGGAATTTTTCTGATTCGGAATTCCGAATCGGAAAATCGAACGCAGTCAATCCATACAAAATCTATGGACCGCCACACACATTCGTAAGCTTTCCGTTCGGAATTCCGAACGGAATTTTTCCGAATGTGTGTGGCGGTCCATTGATTTTGTATGGATTGACTGCGTTCGGAAAGTCTGATTCGGGATTCCGAACGGAAAAATTCCGAATGTATGTGGCCGGCCTAAGCTGCAATACCATATCAATAAACAAACGACTGCAGGCTCGCACGCCCCCGAGGTCGCGCCGCGCGCCGCCATTCGGTCGCCAACCTCCGCCGAGTGCGTACGCGCCGCGTCAGTGTCTGTGTTGTGTTCATGAACTGCCACGATGGTGCGCTCTCTGTCTCAGTGGACGAAGACCCTCAGCTTCCCGGCGAGGCTGTCTCCCAACCGTACCTCCAAGGAAAGCGTGGTCAACGTGCATCCCGCTTCTCCTGGTGTGTCCCCTACGCCCAGTGCTTCGTCGCTGCCCCAAGGATCAGACAAAACTGTCTCGCCTATCACAGAAATCAGTCAAATTGTAAGTTTTTTTTTCTGGGATCTAGGAATAGAAGGGTTTTAAGTTGCAGCTGCGTTGCGCTGCGTTGCATGCTAAGCGCCTCATTATAGTGAAGTGGAGTTCAACTTTGTTGAATGAAAAGTTCTTTTTTTTTCGTTTAATTTTTTTATATTGTTTTAAATTAACGTAAGGAATATATAAATCGAGATGATGAATGTAGGATGAGCGAAAATATGCTTTGAAAAAAGTCTGCAATTGTTTGGAATGCTTGAGCGGCAAACAAACGCGCGTTGCCAAAACTCAACTTAGCATATCCTTAACCTTAATGCCGTTGTGGCTAGATGATGATGATGTCTCATTACCACACATGGCGACATTACCCGCATTGTGTTCATCACTATTAGCGTATTACACCATCAATTGTTTATTTTCAAGGTGTTCTTGCCAAAAGACGACATTATGAAGACGTTTCGGAAATCAATTGAAACTGGCTTTTTGGTAAGCAATTTGATTGCCAGCAGCAATTGTTTGTATCACAAATACGTAACTAGTGTAGTAAATAAAGTTAGTCTTTGTGTGCATTTAGGCGTGCACGTATTTATGCACCTGCACATTTATATCACTTAAACACAGTTAGAATCCAAGCCGAAAAAGGTACGCTACGTGTTCAAAATCAAAATATCTCTTCCATATTAGCGACCAGACTCCAAAGGAAATGAATCGGGAACGCTCGCTTCCCATCTGCGGTATCGCTTCATACATAATACATCGAAGGTTTTGTTTGGGTACAAATGTCACTTTTACTTGGCGGGGCAGCGTTGTATGGTGTCTGGTGTTGAGTAACGACTGTGGTGGTGTCTTGGTGGGTGGGAGCCGGTGTAACCGTTATGTCCCCCTTGCACTCACCTTGGCAAGGCCGCTCGGAGATGCGAGTTTTTGCAAGGCACATGACTTTCACCGATTGAGACACCTTTCTAAATATTTCAGACACAGGTCTTTGGGAATATCTGGGTCTAGACTTGCTTCGATTGATTCCAATAAGTACAGCAATCGACTGTAACAGAGGGACTCCAAAGTAAAAAAAATCTGCCAAGTGCGAATCGGGCACGCGCTTGGAAAGTTTCGTACCAAAAACTGCTAAAAAAAACACGATTTGTATGGGAGCTCCTCGTAAATAATACATTTATGTTATTTTATGTATTTGTTGTAATAGCGGCAATAGAAATACATAATCTGTGAAAATATCAACAGTCTAGCTAGCACGGTTCGTGAGATACAGCCTGGCGACAAATGGACGGACGGACAGAGAAGTCTCAGTAATAGGGTCCAGTTTTCACCCCTTTGGTACGGAACCCTAAAAACTAGCAACAATTTTAAGTTGCAAACATTACTTTTTAAATACTTTGAAAATTTTACACTGTTTAGTTCCGAATGATAAAGTCCTAAGAAATTTTCAGCGTGGAAACCCTATTTTTTTAAGTTTCCTTAAAGTATTTTTTTTCGAAAAATCATTAAATCGTCACCATCGTCAGACAACGACGGATTTGCAAAACAACAACTTTACAGTACAGCGCTTTGAAGATTTTATTTTGTACATTCTGCCATAACTTTTACACGGATTGTCATATAAGTTTCAAATTCACAAATATATTTGTAAATAAGATTAGCTTTTTATTGATTGATGAAAATATTTTGAAATTTCATTAGATTTTGAGAAAAGTCACATACGTCGATATTTTACGGAGCCGAAAGTGACGAATGTAAAAATCCGACGTTGTCCTCCGGATGAGACACAAGTGGCGTACGTCGTAAGTAGATTATACGTCTGTGTTTTGCGGAACTGAGCAATATTTATGTGACGGATTGTAATCGGATCTTGACAAAAATGTTAAAAATGACCATATTTTTGCTTTTTTTTAAAATAAATTAATAAACCTCTCGGTAGCAAAAAAATCTGTAGTACAAAAAACGATAAATTCTAAAAAAACACAACTTTACAACGTTTACATATTTATGTAAATAGAGTGTAGTCACTAACATAGTATGAGATCATAATAATAGAGCATTTCCGTAAAAAGTATTAAAAAAAAAACAACTGTCTGCCTGCCAAATTTAAATGGCTCGCTCATGCTGTGCCGTCATTAGGCTCGTCTGTTACTGAACTACGTCCATGAGGTAAAGAAAGAAAAAAGTTGTGAGTGCTGGCTTGGTATAAATTATGCCTGTTTTGCAGAGAATTAAAAGATCTTTATATTTTTAATAAAAATAACTTGCCTTAATTGGTTCCACGTTTAGCCACGCTCGTCCCAATAGCCTTATAGTAAAAATACCTCATTTGCACGTAATGTCGTGCCATTGGACGTACCAGCCTCATTTTTATCACTATTTTTTAATCCCCTTGCAAAAACTTTGATACTTTGGTGAGCAGCATAGTCTTTTTTCTCTGGTGGAGTTCCTATATTTTTGAATAAGTGGCACTGATCACAAGTGTCGTTTTTGGGGAAACGGAAAGATAAATTAAATTTATTTTTAACAATATCCCTGTATTGCTGCAAACTATAAGCTCTAATGGTAAATTTCTCTCACTCGGGCCATTCATTGTATAATTCGAACATCCTGACAAAACTAAGACTTCCATCTAAGTTAAGGCTTTTCGATGGTTGTCGGGTGTTGAGGAACGATTCGACATGGGCACATACAGAGTTAATCATTTCTTTGTCGATAATTTTGCCATGGTTTGTGTAGCATCCTCTCATAATCTTTTTTGATCTCCATTGACCCGTTTTTCTCATTCGTTCACTGATGCCTAATGTACATATTTAAGTACATAACTTTACACACAGCAATTTCCGTATTACTGACATTTACATTGGGTAGAAATTACTTATACGTAAACTGTCTGTTGTTCTTTAATTCCATTTGAAATGTTCTGCTCTTATTTTCTTTGGTTGAATAGTTTGCCACATATAGCCATTGTTTCATTGTATGTCCCAGTCTCTAATCTCCCTAAATTTCATAAATATAGTAAAGCGCTCATCTTGCAAAATATTAGTGGAACATTTCCACTTGCATTGACATAAAGTTCCTGCATTGACTCCTAACATCTTTTTGTAACACGCCCTTTTTCGCTACTTTACTGTTTACTTTAGTCTAAGTTTTTTAGCATTTTTCCTTCTGTTAGCCCGTTGCTTTATTTTAGGGAAGTTTTTTTGTCCCGATTTTGTAAGTTAGCACTAATAATTGCTGGACATTCTGGTACAATACTATTAATTGACGCTTTTGAATCGAGAGTATAGTAATCGGGAACATGTCGAGGGCAAAAAAGCGTCATCACATTGCTTTTGCTTATTGAGTGGAGACGGTAGAGAAGTAATATCATCACTAGGCAATATTGGGGTTATATTTTGAAGAAGATACGTAAGCTCTGGGCTTAAAACATTTGCAGTAGAAGTAAAAGGCGATGTAGACCGAGAATTTACTGATGACAGACTGCCTACTGTAAAAGGATTTGGTGACATAGTATTTGCAGGCAGAAACAAGTCTTTGCAAACTACACTGTGGTTAAGTATTTTTACAAGGGACACAATGACTGGACTTTCTTCATTTCGAAAGTTTTCTGAAAATAAGTTAAAATTAATTGCCCATCTGGTGAAAGTGATGTGATGATGGACACGTACCTATCTAAAAAATAAAAACAAAATGATAAAATGTTTTATCGTGTTTTATCTACTACAATTTACTTTGACCTGAAGCTAAAATTTTTACATTTTAACATAAATTTCAGGAAATTTGAAATGGAACAGAGACGTATGTCATAATTTGTCCCTGTAAAAAAGACGGTTGTGTTAATACTGCGGTTGAAATTCCGTTGTAATACAAAGAACAGAGTCGGATGTGAATTTCCGTCTTGAAAAACATAAATAATTTAATTGCATTTTTTTTCGTTGCAACGATTATTATGAATTAATCAAAGTAATATTTAATTAGAAAAATAAAATTTTATAAAATATATGGAAACTCCATAGTAAAACGAAGAATTGTAGATTCCGACGTTTTTAGTTGCGTTACCCTAAAAATTCAGTAAATCAAAAAACTATGCTTGTCATGAAGTCATGATGATGCTTACAAACTTAGTAAAATTCACCTATAATGTAGCCACTTAACCTAGAACACAGACGGTAATGCGCATACGTCGCGGGATTGAAGGGTCCATGGGGCGAGACCATCCATAAAATATCGGCGGATCCGCGAATCCGTCATTGTTCCGAGGGTCAAAGTTAGATCCGTCTGTATACCAAGTCTAGAACTCGCTTAATTTTAATAATTTCAGAGAAAAAAAAATACACATCGATTAAGCGTTACTTTTTAAATGTATTTATGAATAAAACCCGATTTTGCAATTTTGTAAATCCGACGTTGTTCTACGATGGTGACGAAATAGCATAAATATTGCGCCTATAGTCCTAATTGGAATGGATAGAGCACACGAATCGTTACAAAGACAAAACCATGACTGTTTCACGATTCGTAGGCATTTTTAAAACACTTAATTTTAAAAATAAATAAAGAAAGGTTAAGCGTACCTAAAACATACACTTATTCTTTAAATTCCTAACTTAAACTTCACTAAGAGTGGAGAAAACTACGATAAAATCCAATAGTATTTTTTATTCGGCATTTAAACACCAAATACTTCAATTGTGTGACTTTGCGTAACTTTTTAAAACCATAGATTAAAACAATGAATGGAACTTTCATTGTTGCACGTAGATAACGCCTTTTGTACGGTTGAATCACTAATTACGCAGATTTAAGATAAAGTATGTGCAACACTATATTTCACTTTCCCCTGTGTGATCACACCTTAACGTTAGTTCCACTATAAAACACTGATCGTTATAAAAAAGAAAATAATGTGCTGAGTAAAATAATTTGGATAAATGTTGCCATTTTTTAAGTAGAAACTTAATTGTTCGATAATTTGTTCGCAGTAAAAGTTGTGATCGGTTATTTATATTTTGTTTATTAAGTTATGAGAAATTAATATGACCGGATATGTCTTCAAATAAAAAGTAAAATCTGTTTTCTACCTAATGTGTCTATTAAACGTCTTAACGTTACGACTTTGATTTTCGTTCCAATCTTTGAAAGATAATTGCTATGCAAGTCCGTATTGCTTCAGTATTCATTATAGTCAAGTTTAAGGTCGTATTACTTTTGTTTTAACTTTAAAGTAGGTATACATATATATCTATCATTTGATTTAACATCTGTTTTTTTTTGCATGAAGTAAACTGCACAAAATAGTAATAAAAATACTATGAATCAAAAGATTATGACTAACGTAACACTTTTAAGGCGGCCAATAACATGTCAAGATCCATGACATTGTATATTGAAAAAGTAATAAAACATCGACTATAAAGAAAGCCATCAATATGCTTTTGGCTTTACAGCGTACTTTGCTGCTTTGACGAATTTAAAAAGTTAATTTAAAAAAGTTATTTGACGTTTCAGTTCGCGGTAAAATGTTAAAGACTCGGGCACACAGAGCATGGATGGCTTTAGTGAGATCGAGCATAGTATTCCTTGATACATTAAAAAATAAATGTACATGCTTACTAATTATTATTAAAAATATGTGATTAGTTAAATATCGACAGCCAATTCTGTTTTACTTGTTCTCACTTGTTTATTTTTCTAGTTCGATGCTTATTTCACATTTTATGTAGACTACTGGAAAGCAACAATTACTTGCGATGCTTCTTTGGTATTCTTTTCCATGTTTATTGAGAAATGTTTTTTTTTTTTAATTTGCTTATTAAGAAAAAAGCGGATTCTTGCTTACACCACGCCAAACGCTGTGACTTTAGTGCGAATTCTTGAACCAAGGAATGCGTTTGATTGCAACGGCACACGACCCGTTAAACATCGCTGGTGGGAACCTTTAGCAAGTAGTCGCTTGCATTCTTTAAAACGGATAGTTTAGCGACATTGAATAGACTTTTTGTCAACTTATGTCGACTGTTAGGCTGCAATTAAGAACTTAATAATTTAAGACGTTTAATACTTAAATAGGCTGTCGTCATTATCATTATCAAACGCGCTCGAGTGAAAAGAGCATCTAAAAAAACTTTCTGTCCAGTAATATTTATTGACTACCTTTTTTATTGTTGCACAACAGACAAGAACAGTTGTCATAACTTTTAAGTGTTTGTAACAACAGGCAACATTCCTCACAAATGTCATTTCAAGTTGATCTTTCAATACGTTATGAGTAAATCACGCATGCGCTAATGGACGTCGCAAGCGGAGCTTTTCTCCCGCTTCTTAATCGGTCAAATGGCTATAGCGTGATTCACATTATGCCAACTAGATTGACTTTCACGAAATGATAATGTTTTTTAAAAACTTAATGGGTTACAACTGCTTAAAAGCTAATGACACATTCGAGCGTTACTTTTATTGTAATCATAACTTTACCTACAGAGATATTAATAATAGTATGACATTGATACAATTTTAGCATTATACGAAAGCTAATAAAGCTCTGCCTACCCCTCTTGGGAATACAGGCGTGATGTATGTATGTATGTATGTACGAAAGCAAGTAAACTTTTCTTGATTTAAAAATGGCAACATAGTTACTTAAGTAGCTAATTTTTAAACTAATAAGATGAATATAAAATCGCTACGTTAACCCTAAACGCGACAGCATTTTACCGTCCGATCCCTACAATGTTTTAACTCTGCCTTCTATGGTATATTTCCGGCATGGCAACACTTTTTATAGCGCAGACTGAAAGTGCATGGCGGCCATATTTATTAGGTATTTTACTGTGTCTGTGGCGGAACGCACATCTGCGTGTCAAATTCCATACCGCCATGTGCAAGCTACTGCCTGGTGAGAAGTGAACCGTGCACACATGACTTGAAAAATTAAGTTATGTAGATTTGGAACGGTTGTGCTTTGCTGGTTTTTGGGTTAGGTTGGCACATGGTCTATGCTCTATGCGTGCTGGCCTTTTGTTTAGATCGTAACTCCTGATAAATGGTCGCTAATTATGTAATGCGACTGTTTCTCCTCGTTTTTTTAAAGACGATCTTTTTTGTCTTGTCTGCGATAAATCTTGCAAGTTTATTGTTAGTCACATCTGCATTATAGCGATGAATTTTAACGAGAGTGGAATGTAACTTCGAAATAGAACAGCCAGCGAAAAGCTTTAAAAAGAGAGGCGACTCAGGAAATATGTAAGCTTTAGGCGACGGACTGGCAACTTGTCATTTTTGTGCCTCTTTCATTAATGTTTTAACCTAAAATTATACTGAAACTGTCTTCAAACCGCGAAGTAGTCATGGTTTTAGAATACATACGTATGTTAAAAAAACTAGTTCTTCATTAGCTTTATCATTAAATTCTCGCTGCGTTTATTGAAGCAATTGTAGCTGAAATAAAAAGTGCGTTGAACAACTTTAAGGTTCATAACCTACCCTGTAATTACCGTCATAAGTGGGCACAGTATTGAACAGGCAGCGGACCATAGAGAAGGAAGAGGGTGCTTTTTGTGCCGTCAGCTGTTCGTCGGCGGAACATGACACCCACAGCATACTTACAAAGGGCAATAATAGAGATTTTCAACGGAACCTTTTTTTGTGCTGCTTCTATTCTCGCAATGTGTTTATGGAGTATGTTAACATTATTCAGCATCACGAAATACGAAATGTGTAATAGTTATCTAATAAGAGACAGCATACCTTTAATATTTTATATGTTGGATTAAGACATACATTTTTCAAACACTAGGCGTAGGTATATCGGAATCCATACTCTTACAAAAAAGTGTGCAATGTGTTCAAGGCTTCGCAAAAAATATTAAAACGCGTTATGAAATATCAGTGCGATATCAAATATCCCGATTGGCGAGTAACGGATACGATACGCGATATCCATTGTGACGGTATCAGAATATGAGCGTCAACAGACCGGATATAAGAAAAAAACGAGGTATTTTCGGGTAAAATTGGCTTAAGAAAAGATTTTGTAACAAAAAAAAAGAATACTTAGGCTACTATTTGGTGCGATATAGTACAATATAAACTAGTTGAGTAATACGAAGAAGGAAGTGCAACAGGCATGAAATATTAACTCATATTAACTACTGGCCACCATCGGAATCGGTTAAATTGAAATTTAAAAATTCGATCGTTCGAAGTTCGAAATTCCAGAACGGCACCTGCCAGAAGCAGATGTTGGAAGCATAATGAAAGGAAGGCCGTGTTTAAATGTATAAAATTTGGGAACGCACGCACCAAAGAGAACAGCTGACGGTGAAAAAGAAAAAAAACAATTTAGTACCTGGTTCGAGAGGATTTATACACAAAGCGTGATGTCAATCAGCTGAGCAGATGGCATAGGCTTTGAGATTTCGTTGGTATTTGATGCAAAAAGTTGGGAAGGTGAAATCGCGAGAAATGTGGATAGATGAAAGATTTATGAATAGGAAGATAGGTAACAAAGTTAGATATTTATGAATATTTTCCAGATTTTAACAAAAAAAGATAAACTTCCTTGTTTGGATTATAATTTTTATGGAGCCATATTAAGCGACTCAAAGGTACTTGAGATTTATTTATAAAGGTACAAACAAAAGCCCTTTCTAGTGGAGGAAGTCTGCTTCGTATCGGAACTGTTTATTGGTCTACGTCCAAGGGAGCTCTTCTTGCTCCCCTTGGTAACCTTTCAAATTGTAAACAGATTTTATGTCAAAGTTTCTTTTTTAGGCAAATGCTCTATTTAGGGTCGCTTTAACCCATCTTATTGGCTACGTTATTTGGGTCTCTTTGTTTGCTCACCAGACCACCATTTACAAGTGTTTTCTGAGGAAAACCAATTTCTTTGTTGATAGTATTTTGCTGTCTTCTAAGTCCTTCACAGATAAGTGTAGGTTTTAGTCGAATTTCCATCTATATATATATAACTCAAAGGTGACTGACTGACTGACTGACTGACATAGTGATCTATCAACGCACAGCCCAAACCACTGGACGGATCGGGCTGAAATTTGGCATGCAGGTAGATGTTATGACGTAGGTATCCGCTAAGAAAGGAATTCCCAAAATTCCCACGGGAACGGGAATTAGCGGGAAAATCCCGTTGTATGAAAAATCTAAACCTAATGCGAGCGAAGCCGCGGGGCATAAGCTAGTTTATGAATAAAAAACAAAGGACGAGTCAGTTTTGATGTTAATCTGGAATCAATAACCACTAGTTGAAGATAGTAAATTAATGTCATTTTTATTTCGTCCTAATCGTTTGGGTTCCATTTCAGTTTTTTGGAAGGTTTTACTTTACATCGACCTAATAACGGGTTTGGAAACAAAAATTTTGAGTCGAGCAAAAACTTTGAATTCAAATTACCTTTAAGTGGTCAAAACGGTACCCATTTTGCCTTTTTTCTTCTTAATGGCAGTCAAAATGAGAATGAAATCAAATTTATAACTTTTAATCACTAAAACTTTATAATTATGCCGCAGTACTTTCTGACAGGGTATCATTTGAAGATTTTGGATCGGTAATCGATGATAATGATGTAATTGATTTAATTATTGTATCGTTAGACGTAATTGTTAGGCGTGGTGATGATTCCAACAGTAATGATGTTCATAAGCCTTTATTGTTGATCGAGAATCAACGTCACGAGCTCATGAGAAAGGGTGAGGAGTACGATCGTTACCGAGCGTACACAATTAAGCGTATTGTCTCTCTAACTTATGTATATTTCTTTAGGTAGCCCGATGGGTTTTGTTAAACTGACAATAATCGACATGATTTATTCCTATAATCACCTGTCAATGTCTAATCTGAATACTTACATAAAATCCAATTAGTCAATGGGCGTAGCTACTTAAGCTTAGCAGTTAATAACTTAATGAAACATGACAATGCTTAAGTCGTTCTTAATCTTTTGTAATTTGATTGATCCCATGAGAACTTGGTTACAAAGGGGATATAATAATGAGAGTTACATCATTATTTTAGAATGTTTTATTTGTTGCATCATGGCGTTATCGGAGGGAAGTTATCATTATGGTTATCATTTCCATCTGTTTTCCGCCCACTACCGACGGGAACGACTTTTTCGTGATCTGAACCTGTCATTTTTAAATCCCTATCTTTCTGTCCTTTTTCGTATAAAACTCTATTCAAGTTGGTATTAAAAGTCCCTCTTTGATCTAAAATGAGTTTTTTGTTTCCTTAGGAATTTTTAATAGCTTTTTCGAATATTTGTGATTGCACGATATTTCACCATGTTTATTGTAGCCTCTCTTTCGTCGGTTTTAACTTAGTAGTAAATTTATTGGTCCGCCTTCTTACTTTACCATCTTGCTTGTTTTTTTTATATTTTGCGTTTTTCTTGTACAATTTAGTGTTTACATACTTACTTACATTATTCACAGAACAATTAGGTAGCGAGATTGGTAGCGATAATTGTCAGGTACTTTTTGCCAGTCATATCAGCAACAGGTTCCATCCTTTAATTCAGTCGGTAATTCAATGAGTCTTCTAGTTTTACTGAAGATGTTACATTAAATACATTATCAGGCTAAGCATTAATCTAATTTAGTGCTATTAAATATTATCGTTTCGGTAGATCTCCATTGTGACGACCAGAAAGCACGGAAGCTTCTAATACACTTAATTTATCTGATGAACAGACCCACATTTTGGTTGCATGTCCGGGACACTTAAATATTTTACGATTACATCTAGGAAGGGCTTTTTGTTAATTAAAACTTTGATAATGTCTAATTGTACGTTTGATATCGTAATTGTAGACGATGGTAAAATTAAGCTTGATAAAGTAAATTAAAGTGTCAATGTGACTTCTAATGGAACTAGTATAAATAAACCTTGAAATTTTAATTAGGTAGCTAATCTGTTTGGTTTTGGTCATCCTTCGCGCGTCGGATTGCCTTAAATTGGCGAAAAGTTTTTAAAACGAACGATTTGGCCATAATATAAAACAAACACAACCTACAGAGTTATTTAGAAATGACAAAGAATATCGAAATCGTAAAACCCTTTACAGCGACCCGATAAGATTAACAAATTCAGAATGGTCAAAAATTCATTAGGAGCCCACAAAAATGGCGTCGCCAAATATATTCGAGATGCAATCGCAAATGATCCAAATAAATATGGTCTTTATTAGTCAGATTTGTATCGCTCGATCCCTTAGTCCAATTAACCATATGGCCGCGACATTCAATTGACCGGATGTCAGACCATTTTTTTAAAGCCGAACCGCATTACGCACTTGATTTCCGTCGTCCTTCGTCACTACTCCACCTTTTTGATTAAAATCCAACTCATTTCTTCAGACATTAAGATACAAATTAGCATCTTTATGTACTGAATTGTCTGTACCTATCCATTCGTAGATTCTACAGTTTTTATTTAAATCCGTGGGAGAATACCTGGTGCGTAATGACCGTTACAAATTGTCGAATTCTATCCGATAATTCGAAGGCACGTAGATAAAATTGTCGTGCTATTATGCGATAGTTTAAACTACGAATCTGAAATATGTCTCATTGTCAAGGCGATTCCGTGTCCAATTTAACGGTCAAGTAATCAAGTAATAAATATCTTCATTGTTAAGTTTTTCGTTCTCACTGCCAAGTCTTCTATTTGATGACACGGCTGGTTACATCTTGGTTTACAATAAAGTGTTATGGGCTGTCATTAAAATTCTTACGACAAGCCTTTAGATGGTTTTAAATAATTTACACATTACGCGTAACCACTGTTACATGAGGGAATAATGTTGTGAAAAATGATACAGAAATGTAAATACCTACCGATGGTCATTTACCACGCTTCTTTTCCACAGTGCTTGTTTGGCCAAAAACTGAACATTTGCTATTTTCAAACGAAGCGCTTAACCGACGAGACAAAAATCCACGGGCCGTATTAGTCATTACAAGCGTGCTTCGTTTAGTCATCGTTTTGTTATGCGCGCACGCACCTCGATCACTAAATTATTGACCCTGTATGGCAAGATCGGACTCTGCATTCGAAACGACATTCGGCGAAACTTCCAATTGGTAAGCTTATGCAACATGTAATTGAAAAACGAAAGTTTGAGTCAAATCATCAATATAATGTCGCTTGAACTCTGCATGTATAATACTGTAGGTAATTTAACTCTTTGCAAGCGGTCGATAAACCCGCATAGTGTAGTGTATACAGTCTTCAAAATCCAATTTAGGACAGTCATTTCCTTCGATGACTCCATAGATACTCGTCGAAATAATCGCTCGCCAGAAAAACTTCAGAGAAACGAACAGGTTTGATCAAAACAAACCCAACTCTCGCATTTACTTGATTACATCCGCCATTTTTTGCGCCAAAAAGCTGTCGCATTCGCATCGCCATTGTGCTCACCGACCGTAGACGCCCTTGGCTTGAAGCTGCCAGCATTAACATTAAACACTACCAGCACAATAAAACTAAATAACAGATCAAATTTTTCGCGAACCTGGCAACCCAAATTGCCGATTTAATTTATTATTCTTTTCCCACGAACGATACACGCGACGCTTTGTTTTTGTTTCAAATATATCCGTGCCTCGGGCAGTTTGAAAAAGTAAAACGTCATGCTTTCGTTTGATAGTCTCTTGATTGCTGGTTGGGCCGCAGTACTCTATCATTAGGGTTATTAACTGTGTTCTACTGATGCGTAAGCACTTTTTGACGTGTGTAAGTAGCGTGATTTATTATCGCGTTCAGAACAAATTGGTCAGCATCCATATGGCGTACTCCTGAACAAATTAGACCTTTTTATTCGTTCGTTTTGACGCGGCCATATTTCTGTTGCATCGTTTTGATGTAATCTATTTTAAACGTGGCGTAGAGTCGGCAAGAAAGGGAAATGGTATAAAGCTGCTTAATGGTCTTTTTGCTGCCTGGGCGCATGTTTACCAACAAGGCATGAGGCTGATTTTGCAAGCCTACTTTTGCGAACCGGTTTTGCAGACGCGTCTCTTAACTGAGCAAACAAACCGGCATTCCCTCCTTTATTTTCTTCACGCTACGACTCACATAGGTTTTGAGTCGTTCTAGAATCTTTTGCGAAACTTACTGTTCTAGGTGGAATATTAACGCGTCTTTGCCAATCCTTACAAAACGCCGGTTTTGATAAATAATTAACAGACCTTGTCTGTTGTGTTCCGACAGGATGGGAACAGTACGCACATGTCGCGACAGGTAGAAACTAGCAGGCTTTGTTCGTAACGTAAGATGCGTAAGAGTGTACCGACTGATAACAATGACTTCTTATGTTGGAAGATTGATGTTTACCTGCGTTGTAATTTTAGTATAGGTAGTACTTGACAATATTCAAACTGATGACACTTATGTTGATGATTTTATATGTTACAGTAGGGATTAATGATGCAATTGGAGAGTAATAAAATAACCCGATACTTTTCCTATCTGTTTACCAAATCATTGACTTTTAGTTTGACTGCGTTTGATACATTTATTTTCAGGTGTCATAGTAGCTTTGTGTGGTGTCGGGTTAAGCATATCACCTCTCCATTTATTCAGTGGAAAAAATTATGCAACGTTGCGTTTCGTGTACTCTGCCCCCATTTGGGAATACAGGAGTGATGCATACATCAAGGACAACACGAGGCTTCTTCACCTTCTCACTTCCATCACATCAAAATATTAGGCGTTAAAAGCCTTTATCCTGTCAAATCTCGCAACGTTTTCTTTTCACAACTCCAACTCGGTAACCTGCTGATTAGTGACCTTAAAAGGCAGACCAGGTGTCCATGCGTAGGCGCAGGGGCTTGGCATAACCTCCCATAAAGACTTGCTGTTAAATTAGCCACTCTTTCATCGGACAGTGTCAAGTTGCTACGTGTTGTGTTCAAATGTGCAAGATGAGCTACGTCGAGTTCCTTTATGAACTCTTAGAGGTGAGAATTTAATTACAAATTATAGGTACAGTTTGCATCTGAGGTAGCGTGTGACTTTTGTACCTTATCGCGATAGTTATGAAGTTTTGTTCGTCGCTGTAGAGTGTACGACGAGGTACAAAGGTGTTTTGTTTTTCTAACTGGTCAGGGTTCCGTTAGATGTAACGTCACTGCCGTAGATTGAAAAAAATGGGGTCTATCATTAGTAAAGTTGTTTTGGTAATAGGAACCAATTTAAGGAACACATCAAGTGACAAATTGTTCGAGCAATTGTTAGTCTTGTTGGGTATCCTTAAGGGTTCTAACGGTTAGCCTTTTTTTCAATAAAATTGACGTTGTTGCGGGAAGTACGAGTGTTAAATAAATGCTATTTCCCATGTTTTCATAGTCTTCTAAAATGTAAAAATGTGTACGATAATGCATTAAAAACAACTCGACAGATGTACCATAGGATTTAAAATATCCAGTTCTAAAACACACTTAAAAATTAAGTGAACTTAATAAGAAATAAACCTAATCCTTCCCAATTAAGGTTGATATTTCCAGTCCGCTAATGTGATACATCTTATCTTTAGGTTCTAGCGTATCTAATTAGTTTAAAGACACTTATCTTGCATTCAGAGAAGTCGTTAAGCGTGTGAATATTGCCAGGATAAAGACAACTACTAATATGGTGGTAACTAATGCGAATTAGATTACGTTTTACCCTTTTTAGGGAGCACAAATTAGAATTAATGGCTTCATAATAACTATTAAGATATCTAAGACGCAATTACTACTAATGAGACTAAAAATATGGCAGAATGTTTCTTTTTTGAAGATTTGAAGAGTGTCACTGGCACAAAAGAAAAATGGCACAAACGTCAAGTTATTAAAAAGTTGACGTTAAGTTTTCCCGCCAAGTGGCAGTGTGGCCAGTATTACACCATAACGCTCTTACTTTAATGGGTATAAATTTCTTTGCGCAAACGTTTGGTTTTATCTAGAACGGAAGAGGCATTGGCTAATCACCATGCAGCCGAGATTGGAATTCTCTAATGGTGTGTAAAGGGACCACAGGTATGGGCTGGCAGATTGACTGGATTCCGGAACATAAAAAGTACTAAGTTGAATTCGATTTTGGAATGTTCTTGTCGCGTCTTTGTTGCCAATATTTTTTAATACTTTGTTTTAATTTAATACTTCTTTTTATTAAGTAGTTCAATCTTTCATTCGTTTCGGCTAATCATTTTTTTTTTAATTTTACTTCCTTTACGTTGTTCCCTGTTATTTTCTGATCAAATTTTTAAAGCCGTGATTTAATGACGCCATAATATATTAATCGAATGATTATACTTAATGTTATAAACTGACTGTGTTGCTATATCCATACCGGGTACTAGCGTATTACCAACATACTAAAGGTGGATCTAGGCGCCGTCGCTTGCGCAACTAGGTGTGATCTAACCTGCTAGATTAAGGGAAATGCAACTATGTGGATGCAACCACATGCAACGAGACGCTTTTATCGATTAAAATATATCGATATTTTCGAAAATCGACAGTTACGATACCGACGAACAATTAGCGGGTAATTTACAGTTTCTAATAAAAAAAAACTTTTTCGGAGACAAGCTTGTAATGATAATATTATTATTATCTAAAGTTATGCAGAAAAAAATTACTAAGTACACACGTCACGCCTGTATTCCCAAATGGTAGGCAGAGCACACGAAATGCTACATAGACAAAACCGTGACTATTTCACGTTTCGTGGCCACTTCTAGCATTTTTTTAGTTTTTGAGTTTGCAGGTATAGTGGCAGGTTAGCCTGTCGCCTAAAATATACCTTAACCTTGCCTTAGTCGTTTCTTAGACACGGAAGAAATGGAAAGGTGTTATTCTAAACCCGACACTACAAGTACAATCACTCAAAAGTCTTGTCCGCCGGTTTTAATACAGGAACTTGAGCAGCAATACTTTTATTATGGATTCTGGTCACGGCACGTTATCTATGCAGTCATGTTGAGACTTGTCGGGAACTGTGGTATGTGGCCAACTTAACGTAAATCAGGTATCTGTGTGCCCATTGCACTTTTGTAACTAAAACTAACTTGTAACCCGTCTTAAAACGGTAAGTATTTAAACATACTCTTTGTTGGATTGGATTTAGAATAACACCTCTTCATTTCTTCCGTGGATATCGTGAGAGGCGACCTAGGTAGGTTTAGGTAGGTATGTTTAGGCGACAGGCAAGCAACTCGTCACTATTATTATATCAGCCAGCTCAAAACCTAAAAAAGTATGCTGGAAGTGGCTACAAAACATGAAATAGTGACGGCTTTAAGTAAGTAAGCAAGTAAGTGAACACTTTTTTGTACAAAAGGAAAGAATACGAAATACAAAACTCATATACAAATAAAAAGGCAAAAAAGGCAAAGGTAAAGGTTTTGTCTATGTAGCGTTTCGTGCGCTCTGCCTATCTTATAAGGGAATACAAGCGTGATGTATGTATGTATGTAAATATAAATAAATAAATATCACTGGACAATATTTACACCAATCACCTAGTCCCAAAGTAGGCAATTTAATGACTGTGTTATGGATACTAGACAACGGATAAACATACATACTTATATATAGATAAACATTCAAGACTCGAAAGCAAACATTCGTATTCATCATACAAACATCTGCCCCGACCGGGGATCGAACCCGGGACCTTAAGCTTCACAGTCAGGTTCTCTAACCGCTGAGCTATCCGGCTGTCGAGTATGTGTCATTATAAGCTTCCCAAGTTTTAGGAAAGACACTGAATAGATGAAACATCTAAGTAGCTACTTTGTAACAATTAAACTAACTTGTAACTTAACTGTGACTTAACTAAATGGCTTTGTCATCTCGTTCTCATAGCATTATCATTCAGTTTTATCGCGCTTACATAACGTAATTGTGGTTATGTGGGCTGTACGCAGTTAGATGGTATCCTAAGAAAGTTTTTTTAATAGTTTCTTGTTAATGCAAGCCAAAGGGCAGTGCACATTGACCATGTCACAGAACTCGTAGCTTAGCGTCTCTGTACCTACTCCTTTTCATTTAAAATCAGAATAACGGTCAAATCCCAATTTGTTATGCATAAATTTATATAAATTTGTATAAATTTGTTTTGTCAGTCTTCTTTCATCCATCCTATGTGTCCAAACCAACTAAGCATACTTTTTTCAATTCAAATCACTAGATATATCTACTTTCACCACTTTTGTATTATTACGATATCATTATTTTGAAAAAGGTTTTAATTACCTAGACATTTCGGCCGTGTTGCAGCGGCCGTGGTCTAATAGACCACGGATAGTACCTATCTGCTAAATGATAAGTTCTATGTTCGTGCGTAAAAAACAAAGGAGCGAGAACACAGGTACATACATAGATAAAAAGCTTATCTTTTACTTGAAGTCCGTTAAAAAACGAACACTGATGCAACGTGGTTACGGGGCTTTACTAAAAAAAAACCGATAAGTACATACATACATACATACATATACTCACGCCTGTATTCCCAAGAGGGGTAGGCAGAGCACGTGAATTCGAAAATCCA
>BHDV01004293.1:0-13238 GCA_005406045.1 Adoxophyes honmai
AATGGTTTTGTATTACGTCTTATGTGTCACCCTGTATTATAAGAAAAAATCTGATTGTCATATTAACATTTATTAATTTTCAACATGGATTAGATTATTTTGTGGGATAATTTGCCTAATAAAATCATTATTGTATTGTTAGCTTCAATAGTGGAGGCACAGCACCATTTTGGAATTTATGTAGCACAAGTAAAAAGGGAAAAAAATTGAAAATTACAAATTTGTGACTACATTACTAAAAAGGGGTCAATATCAGATTTCGTCCCGCAATTTCTAATTTCTTTGGCGCTATTTTTTTCTTCAATATAAGCAATAAATGAAATGACATACCTTGTAAACGACTGAATTTCAGTACAATAACATAGTTACATAAGAAATTCAGTCGTTTACAAGTTATGTCATTTCATTTATTGCTTATATTGAAGAAAAAAATTGCGCCAAAGAAATTAGAAATTGCGGGACGAAATCTGATATTGACCCAAAGATACTTTTGCAAGTACAAACTTATTTTTATGGTAGACTTTCTGTTCCTTGTCAATGCACTGGGAGTATGTAAGTTAGGATTGTTATTCCTGACTCCTTTATTGTCTTGTGTATGGTTTTGCTTGATAGTGACTTATAAGTCAGATTGTATAGACAATGCTACAGAACCTTTATTGTGTAAGTTTAATTCACACTTGGCTGATGTTATTTTTTTACAAAATGTACCTTTTCTTGTTTACCTTCTTTAGTTAATCAAACTGTTATTTACTCAATGGAGTGCATAAATGTACATGTTGATTTAACTTTCAGATATGGTTTTGTGATAGCAGTGACCACAATAGACAACATTGGGGCAGGCCTCATACAGCCAGGACAAGGCTTTGTAGTCTACCCAATCAAGTATAAGGCAATAGTTTTTAGGCCATTCAAAGGAGAAGTACTTGATGCTATTGTAACACAGGTTAACAAGGTATGTATTTTTGCGAAAATTGTTCATCACTTGGTTGTTATTAAAATTACAAAAATGTATCTTCGGCAGTGTATGCTAATAAGTACAAATCTTTTTCAAGTTGTGTTAAGTATTGTTTCACTCACTGTAAGTGCATTAATAACTTTGTCATTTATTTTGTTATAACTTGTACATCACTTGTTACTTTTCAGGTGGGAATGTTTGCTCAAATTGGACCACTAAGCTGTTTTATTTCTCATCATGTAAGTTCTTTGAATTAAGAATGCAAATTCACAAATGTTGAATCAACTAAACTTATATAATTTGAATTTTTCAGTCAATCCCAGCAGACATGGAATTCTGCCCTAATGTGAACCCTCCTTGCTACAAGAGCAAGCAAGAAGACAATGTGATCCAAGAGGAAGATGTCATCAGACTGAAGATTGTGGGCACCAGAGTGGATGCTACTGGTATTGTGAGTATTCATCTTGGCAAGAATTTAACTACAAGGTAGACTTGGAACAAAAAGGAAAAATGTATACAGTATAATACAATATGCATGAAATATTTCCTTCTTTTTGCAATCATTGGAAAAGTATGCCTTTTTTTTAGAAATTTTCCCTGACTTTCCAGAAGATGGTCACCCTGTCTATCTATGGTTTTTTTTGTGCTATAGTGACAGCAAACTGTTTCGTTTGTTGCCTATGATGGTTAAACAACCTCAATGGGGAAATTCCTTTGCACAAGTTTACTATGTTCATTGTTCACCTTAGGGTCAATTCACACCGAGACCGCTACGCCTCGAGACGTCGCGCGGGCGCCTCGAGGCGTAGCGCGGTGCAGCGCTACGCCGCCACCCGCGCGGTGTGCGGGAGCGCTGCTGCGCACGTAGCGCTGCCAACTCAAAAGATACTTTATTCGTTAACGCGATAAGGTTCACATTTCATTGTGAGAATTCAGGTCCGTCGCGCTACGCCTCGAGACGTAGCGCAGTGACGCGCTGCGCATAGTCGCGCCGCGTCTCGTCGCGTCTTGTCTCGGTGTGAATTGACCCTTACATGTTTTTTTTGTATCAATAGACAATTGTTTTTTGTTTCAGTTTGCTATTGGAACCCTGATGGACGATTATCTAGGATTAGTGACACAGTGAATGTGGACTATATTTTACATCAATAATTCTATCATGTATAAGTGTAAAGTGATAAAATGTAAGAGGAAAATAAAACAACAACAGTACATTATTCAGTATTTATTTGGCATTCAAATAATGGGGTAAAATTCAATACATAATGTAACAAAAGATTTATCAAAAAAGATTAATATTTGGACACTTTCAGTCTATTCGGCAGCATGAGTGCGATGGTTTATGTAAAACCTATTGATCATAACTTATGATTCATAAGTTTTGTTCTACAGTTACAGTCTTAAATCTATAAGTGAACCGTCAATTGTCAAACTAAACAGCACTGAACTTTTAAGCATTTGAATATGTTCAAAATATTAATTGTTTGAGAAGCCTAACTGACACACAAATTGCCTTGTGAAGCAAATGAAGCGGAAGCCAAGTGTTTTCTTGAATGCCAAATGTTGCATTAGCTCTAGTGCTTTTAAATACTGTCTCCTATCCTGCATGGAGACCTCAAGTCGATGAGTTATTATTATCCTAATTGTAATTATATACAAAATGTTAATAGTTAAATTATAAAAAGTAATTAAATTTGTCAAAAGTAAAATTATCCAAAGGGACGATTCAAAATCTTTGGTTCACTCGTTTCTCTTCATTATGTACAATCATCTCAATAAATAAAGCCTAAACGAACTATTTACTACAATGCAATATGGCCTCTAAATAAATAATACTCAATATGAGATCAGAAACACAAGTAAGCAAACCATGCTAAAACTCCGTAACAGGCTGAAACAAATCATACAGATAGATCGAGTAATCATAAAAGCTACAGACATACTTGTACACGCCTCAGTAATATATAATTTACTACACCAACCAACAGTGTATAGGGCCTTATTTACCTAAGATCATTATCATAAAATGCATAAATTTCAGTTAGATTCTATATCACGTATAACCATAAAATATTGATTTATAACATTGTGCATATTAGTATAGTATATAATAGAAGATGCTATATAATTTGAAACAATAAGTAATCATTTTGCAGTCACAATAAATTTGCACAACTTGCTCAACAGAAGCCGGGAGCAATGTCCACAGTGGCGTTTGGCCAAACCTGGATGGCATCACTCTCGCTTGCTACAAGCAAGGCACAACACAAGATCTCGGGGGAAACCAATAAAACAAATAATACAAACGCAAACTATTGCAGTGACAGTCAAAGGGTTCAGATCTAAACTTGAGATATTCGGCAACCAGTGAATTTGAGCATGATACACTATCTATAGTGATTAAAATATAACATTAGGTATACAAATTAACACCTAACACCATTTGAAACTCCTAATATTACGTCAATGGAGATTTATGGGAAAGGTTTAGATATTGATAATTCACTGGATGAGGGATATTTCCCATGTGATGATGAACTAACTTTATGATTATGTTATTTATGAATTTTAAAGGACATAGGGAAGGTTCGTGTTTAGCTTAGATTAGGGGTTTATGTTTATGAGTTACGAGGGTTACCTAGCGAGTATCAACATTTACTATATACCTTAGTCTCTATGACGGTACATTAATATAATCTACGCATGAGCATTGATGAGCTTGGTTTTGTCAAAGGCGGCGGTCATGGTTCATTCCGCATGGAATCTTAGTTTCGACCGCCCCTCGGACCCGCTGACGCAGCCGCGTTCAATGTTCATGTGTAATAGGGTAGTAACTTACAAGGCTACATTCCGTGGCCGCAATAATATTTAAACTTACTCGATATTGAATAGCGCAAAAATTGTAAAGTTAGTAAAATCGTCGCGCCTTATTCATTACCCTTCCGATGTATATTTTTCTAGGCCACAAAATAAACAATGCAAGTCTTACGTTCAGAGTAAAATGTCGACACAGGCAGATCTTAAAGTTAACCGTAGAGAAGACAGATTAGATTAATGTTACACTATCTATTAACTCCGGAATATATTTCTTAACACTCAATAGTCTAAACTGCAACATTTATCAATAACACCATTAATTTAACAGCAATAATACTGACAGCTTTATTGTAAGGAAGTCTATAAGAGTGGAATATAATGTTTACTTTATTTTGAATTTTCTGAGCTATGGTTAACTATGATTATGTTCATTTTTGCTTCCCCGTCCTCTGGTAACTGAAATCGTCCATCCTTACACTCGAAACCGAACACCACTGTACCTTTCTGTTTTTGCGATCTGAAGTAAATGCGGATTATTTTTTTTCGATTGATATGCTTTTCGCTAACTTAATAAAATAAAGCTATATATCATTTATTCCGATTCTATTAACTTACAACTTGAATCGATTACGTCGTCACATGGCGCCGAAGCGGCGAGGTTAGTTTTGTTTTTCAATATAATTATATCGAATGTGTCAGATCGACATTTACTTCTCCGCGGCACGCTGAGCTTCCGCGCCCTACTACGATTCCACCTCCATCGGGTCGACGGAGGAGGATCAGCATCCTAGAGACATCAACTGCTCGTTTCCATCTCCATGCCTCGCGATCACGAGCTGAATGCGTCAAAATTCGTAACTAACGGAAGACCAACACAATGTCAAACGGCACCTTCGAAGCCCAATCTTACGCACGACCTAGATTACCCCAGGAATGGTTGTTGGCCTGGGTTTTGGTAGTGTTCGGTCAGCCGGCTGCGCTCACTGGCGGACGTGGAAGCACTGGCACTAGGCGTGCGGGTGTCACGAGGCGGGCGCGGCGCGGGACGCGGCCCCGCACGGGTCCGCGGGCGGGGCCACCGCGGGCGACACCGGGCCCCGCACCGCCTCTATGTAGTCCTTGATCAGCGTCGCGATCTGGTACGCCTGTACACACGAACGGATGTTGCTACACTTGCAATGTACTTGAAGGAAGTGAGTAAGAAGCTGTTTTGTATTATTGTAGTAATAATAAATTGTGCGAGTAAGAAATTCACTAAACCATTCGATAAACAAAAAATGGAACTACTTGTCACACATTTTTTTTCTACCGAGTTCTACTGAGTTTTACCGAGTTCTGCTGAACTACTAGAAACTTCGGCACGAATTACGGTGCTTGGGTGACGGACGTGCGGTGGACATGTGGCTATAGTAAAGGACGGTCGCGGAACACAGAGAAATTTGAGCGTTGAGCCGCTGCTATCTCTGTCCCACGCGTGCAGTAATATTGCCCTCACGCTCGCACTTGAGCACGCGTCGCACTGTCTATCTAGCAGCGGGTCAACGCTCGAAATTCTCTGTGCTCCGCATTTAGTTTAGTTTTCCTCTTTCTTAAGTCGCGTTTTCACCTAGTGTTCTGAGCAAACATTTGCTCAGAACAAATGTTCGGCTGTTCGGCCTATGTTCGCTCAAAACAGACAACATCTGTTTTCACTTCAATGAATTACGAACATTTGTTCAGAACAAAAGATCGGCGAACAGTAGGCGAGCGAACCAGTTGCGTTTTCAATTGCGTTTGCAGCTATAACGCCAAGCAAATGCTCTGAACATCTGTTCGCTCGCCTATGACGTCGTTTACACTGAATGAATGAGTGAGCGAGCATTCGCTCGCCGAGTCCGGCCGATCATCGCTGAACGAACACATTCGAACGGTTGAGCGTTTTCATCTACCGCACGAACGAACGAATGCTGTTCAGAACACTAGGTGAAAACGCGACTTTAGAAGTTCAGTAGTTTGTATTTTCTGGCGCCATCATATCGTTCTCGGTGAAGGTTCAGTGATTGCCGTGGTGGACTGCCGTTTTGTTGAAATGCATGGCGATAAAATGTCTAAGACATGGCTCACCTGGTCGGTGGTCAGCACGAGCTTGGCGTGCTTGCGCTCGGCGCGCGTGACGAGCAGCAGCGCGCGCGGCGCGGGCGACACGGCCAGCAGCTGCTCGTGGTCGTGCGACACGAGCGCGGCGCGCGACCCGCGTCGCAGCAGCGTCAGCCCGCGCGCGTCCACGGCCAGCCAGAGCGCGCGCGGCCAGTTCGATGTGAACGATTGCTGGAATTATAAGATTAAGTTTAACTAAAGCAAGACGCATATCAAATGATGTCACATTGAACATATGGTTTACAATTCAATTTCAGATAAAAGTTTAACTAAAGCAAGACGCATATCAAATGATGTCATATTGGACATATGGTTTACAATTCAATTTCAGATAAAAAATGACAAAAACTGATAGTAAATTTAATTTACTTTAATCATAATCCTTTCGTAGTTTCGAAAACGATTTGTTCGACTTCTGAGTTCGTTTTAAACCGCTGCAACTTCTGCAGTCGACGGCCACTCGTGGAGAGTTCCTCAGTGCGGCACTCACCATGACGTCAAAGATGGTGGCCCTGGCGAGCGGCCAGGAGCCGGCCAGCGTGAGCGCGCGCTGCATGGCGGCGGGCGGCGGCGTGCCGCGCAGCGCCAGGTGGTGCAAGCGCACGGCGGGCGCGGGGAGGGCTAAACGCGCGGGCAGCACGGCGGCAGCGGCCGCGGCGCACTCCTCGCCGCCGCCTGCGCAGGACCCGCCGACGGCTTGCGCGTGCAGTGCTGCTACCATCACCTAAGCACACAACAAACACGACCATGTTGTCAAATTGATCGACAATCAAATACGTCTAGATAAAACTGTAAGCTGAAATAAACTTCGAAAACCTCGTCGTCGGATATTATATTGAAACTCTGCAAGAATAATTTCATAAAACCACAATCAAAGTTATTTTGGTGTTAGTTAGAATAATGGTACGATTCACTTGTTTCAACACTCCATCACATTGATAAGCTGTAAATTAAGTTAAAGTTAGTAGACACTCACCGCTTCGTCAGTCTCGATGGGAAGCCGATCGTGCCTGATGGAGTGCAGGACTTGATAGTAGAGCAACTCCATTTCGGCGGTGCAGGCCGTGTCCAACGGTCGCTCACCCAGGAACAGGCGTTTCTTGAACACTAGCCTGTGATCACAGAAGTTAGTGGAATCATCATTTAATCAAGCACAGATTCAGGAATTATGGTGTGGCCAATGGTGTCTCTAGCAATTCAGAGACAATTGAATTCCATGTGTGAACTTCACAAACCAGAGGAACTTCAGGCCAGGTCTCATCCCATTCAGGGTTTGATCCTGAAGAAAGAAGATATCTCTCCTTTTACCTGCAAGCGGCGGCAGTAGCACCGGCCCGCTCCCAGCGCGCCAGCACGTCCCCGACGCGCTCGGTGCCGCCCAGCGCGCGCTCACCCGCGCCGGCCGGCGTAGAGTTCGCGCACACCTCGTACAGCGCGTATCCTGATCACAGATAGAATATAGTTGTAGCATCTCAGGCACAGCGCCATCTAGTGAAACATGAACACAACGGTTTAGTTGCAAGAAAAGCGCCATCTAGTGATGGCTATAGATTTTTTTTTTTTTTTTATTTAGAATATCGATAAAACCAAATCGTAGGGGCATAGCTACAACAGATACAAATATAATGTAAAAAAATTTTTTGCTCTAATGTCATTATTCACGGAGAAAACAGGGGACTACGTTTGTATGGAGAATTGGTCGGACTCCTATACTCTTAAGTTCAAAAGTTAAAAAAATGCACGTAAAATGTTGTTAGGCACTGACCGGTAGCGGCGTCGCTGAGGCCGATCTTCTCGCGCAGCATGGCCACCAGGTGGTCGGCGGTGGCGGCGGGCCCGAACACCAGCCCCAGCTGCTTGCCGTCCAGCAGCAGCACGCGCACGTGCAGCGGCCGCCGCGCCGCCGCGCACAGCAGCTCCTCCTTGGACGGCGCCGTGGCGCGCCGCGGGACCTGCGCTATGCTCAGCGCCACCTAGAAGGAGCAGATTGAATCAATAAAGATATTTAAAAGCTGTACTCTGGTAGATATATCGAGATTTTTTTGATTATGTAATCACATTCTTTACCTACTTTATCTGTTTTGCATCTGTAAGGTTCTTCGAGAAATTGACAATCCGTCAAACCTCAGGTGAATTGGCTTTAGCGCCCGAGTCTAACAACTTGACTAAAATTTTGCGCTCATGGAAATGAACAATGTACAGCATGCTTTAAAATTAACTCCCTCGTGCTCGTTGCCTTTCACCAACTCGCTTTATTGTCAGTTACACTTTACATGTAGATTCAGGTTCCAGTGACTCAGGCTGTAGAGGCCACACGCGACTGACCTGCTCGGCGCGGCGCGCGAACTTGCCCTCCTCGCCGGCGTGCAGCGCCGTGCCGCGGTACCGCAGGTGCGCCAGCAGCAGCCGCCGCACGGGCTTGGTGGGTGGTAAGGCCGCGCCCACTGCTGCGCAGAGCAGTGCCCAATGTCGCGCCGACACGCGCGACGCTGGCTCCGGGTGGTCCGTCGTCTGCCGACACCCAACACATTTAGCTATTTGTTCGTTAACATAAAACTACGTGCCATGACGCTCGTTCATAGTGAAATAAAACGGATACACTTTTGACTTTAAATCGAGTTTACCACCGGCCAAATCGTGACCCATCATCAAGAGCAAAGCGCCCGAAATATATCGAGTTAATCTCGATATTCTCGATATAAAGACGTCTTACGTAACTTTAAACACCGTGATAAATGCCTGAAGCAATCAAGGGTTCCTTGTACATAAATTAATTGTAGCTACGCTGATGGTCGCCGGAAAACTACTTCCAACAATAGTAATACTACTTCAAACAATAGGGGAGGCATATGTTCAGTAGTGGACGTCCTAAGGCTGAAATGATAATGACGACGCTGATGGTTACTTGCAGCGACTAGTATGCGGGTGAATATCAGATTTCGTGTTTTGCACTTGTCCACCCATGTTATCTTCGTATATATTAAACTATAGCGGTTAAGATTTTTTTGAGCTGATGTCCGTTCTAAAAACTAATATTGCCATTAATAAAAATAACTATTTTATAAATAGAAAATACAAATAAAAAATGTCAAAGTTAAAAAATCTAAGCTCTTTGGCGCGTCCTTCACTGTGTTTTATTTTTTAAACATCAAATTTTCTAAAATATTTTCTAATATTTCGCTGTTTAATAGACTTTTCTACTTCTAGGAATGTTGAACTATATTTAGCTTTAACAACATTTTTTTTTGATTGGTTAATCAAGAGTTATTGACATTTGAATTTTGTCCAGGCCGAAAACACCTAATTTCTTTGGCTGATTTGAACAGTCTCGTGTAGTCACATCATATTACTTAGTCAATCCATACCTCCCGCCTCGGCTCGGTTTCGTTGAGAACTAACGTCTGATAAGTGCAGACCTGTGCCAAGTTCAACGTATTCCGGAAAAATATTTTTATTACCGGTGCACGCGTGTTTTTTTCCGGTGAATGCCTAATTTCTTCGGTGGTCGACTTTGTACTTATAAACGAACTGTAAATTTTAATACTTTTTTAACGTATACGCGCTATGATTGCTTGCTTTCGAATTTGTAAGATAAAACCATTCATGGAATAGTTCCCGATAAAAAAATATTTTTAGGTGCTTTTCTAATTTCTTTGGTGCTAATTTCTGCGGATTTCTTTGGCATCTTATGCCAAAGAAATTAGGATTTGGATGGAATATCTGCTAAATTTCTGGCTTTAGTGAACTTTCATGGGTTTTATAGTGTATTTCAGTAACATGTATATGTACATAGTTGTTATAGATTTGGAATAAAAAAGGTGCGAAGATAAAAACTCATTAAAAAACCAAAAAACAAAAAAAAAAAAACTCCAAGAACTGTTTGGAGTAAGTAATAGTAGTCGACCACAGGACAAAATTAATGATAAAGACAAAAGTAAAGCAGACCAATGATGAAAAACTAGAAAAAAGAGAATTGCAGAACGAAAAAGCTTAGAAAAAAATCAAAATGAACCGGTACAATAATGCAGTATAAAAGAAAATAACTTAATTAGAACGTGTAAATATGCGTATGGAAAAAATAAGCGAAAGACTGTAGCATAACAGAAGACATCCAAAGGGGAAAGAAGATATGATTTCAAGAAATACGCCCAAGATCAAATCACAAAAATAATGCATAGCACTTGGTGCACTGAAAAAATATATTATCAGTTTTTTTTAACGAAGATGAAGTAAGTAGGGTTTGTCCAGATAAAAAATAGTTTATGACAGGAAAAAGAGAACCTGAGCAAATCCTACTCATTTCATCTTTTTAAAGATTTAAAAAGAAAAATTGTTTAAAAATTTGATAGAAGTCAGATTCATATGTAAAAATAAAATGTCGTACGTCATTTTTTAAACATTCATCAAAATACTCGATGTTTCATTCAATCACAACGAAGTAAAACATAAAATAATTGAACTAAATCGAATAAAATTTATACATTTATAATTTGTATGGTGCATTTTTCTAACTTCTTTGGTGTGATTTTTGCATTTTTCTAATTTTACTGGCGTATTTTCTAATTCCTCTGGCCATGTTCTAATTTCTTTGGGAACCTAATTTTCAAAACGCTAAAACTTAAAAAGTCCTGATTTTATACACGGTGACTTCTAATCCGTGATCAGGTACCATTTTTTCTAACTCAGTAATTGATGGCGATCACGCTGAACTCGTAATTACATGAAAAGAACTTGTTTTTTTTTCAAACTTATTTTAATTTTGAGATAATTTTTATCCTAAGATCCTTGTCACTCTACTAATTTGTATCTAAAAGCTTATAACCTCTTTACAAATTTACTGGCAATTGATAATTTATGGCTAATAACTTGTAACTGTCATTGTCATATTGCAGAAACAAAGACGTATAAAGTTGCGACCACACCAATACTTAAAAAGCGATGACGGTACGAATTCGCAGTGACCTCTCTGTTTTTGACGCATGCTCGCCGTTTTTTAAGCATTAGTGTGGTCGCAACTTTAAGATCCGTCAAATTTCCCGCCTTAGCGATGCGATGGCACATGACGTCGTCATGTTCATGTAGGATGACCATGTGTATTCAGTGGTAATTCTTTTCAATTAAGTTTTAACGTTTAATTAATTAAACATAGAAGGAATTGCGTGAGACCTCGCTTAATAAGTTCAATTTAGGGTATATGTTAATATTTTCGGGTTCCTGATCACGGATTAAAAATCACCGTGTATAAAGCACAATAACATAGTTATACAAGGATTTAAGTCGTTTACAAGGTATGTTATTTCGATAACTGCAAATATTGAAAAAAAAAAAATGCGCCAAAGAAATTAGAAAATTTGAGACGAAATCTGATATTGACCCATGCACGCACCTGCTTGATGAGCTGCACATACAGCTCGCTGAGCAGCGTGTCCTTCTGCAGGCAGCGCTGCAGCAGCGCCTGCGCGAGCGCCACGCGGTCGTCGCTCTCGCTCTCCTGGCTGCTCACGCTGTTGTTGTTGGCCAGGTTGTTCGTGCTGCCCTCGTTGGTGTTGAGGCCGGCGTGACTCATAATATCCTGTTAGCGAACAAGTTTCAGTGATTAATAAAAAAAACATAAGAGTTGCAGCTGAATCGGCCAGAACTTGGTTCTCAGTTTCGTTACGCGTCAATTTGTGCTGCCACATATTTCATGCATCAGCTATTGTCAGGATGGCCGTTTAGGAAATTTGCCCTTGATGTCAGGCTGGATGGCCGTTGTTATAAATCCGATTTTGTTAGGATGGCCGTATGGAAGATTCGCCCTTGATGTTAGGATGGCCGGGTTAGAAATCGGCTCTTGTCAAGACGGCCGTATGGAAGATTTACCCGTAATGTCAGGATGGCCATGTTAGAAATCGGCTCTTGTCAGGATGGCCGTATGAGAGATTTACCCTTAATGTCAGGATGGCCGTGTTAGAAATCGGCTCTTGTCAGGATGGCCGTATGAGAGATTTACCCTTAATGTCACGATGGCCGTGTTAGAAATCGGCTCTTGTCAGGAATTCAGGATGGCCGTATGAGAGATATACCTTTAATGTCAGGATGGCCGTGTTAGAAATAGACTTTTGTCAAGATGGCCGTACGGGAGATGTACTTTTAATGTCAGATGGCCGTATGGGAGATTTACCCTAATGTCAGATTGACCGTGTTAAAAACAGGCTCTTGCCAGGATGGCCGTGTTTGAGATACTCGTGTTGGCGACTGACCTTGAATATCTGCATAGCGGCGACCTCCTCGGCCTCGTTGAGCTTGGTGAGGCTGTGCGGCAGCGTGCGCGACCAGCACCAGTAGCCGGCCGGGAAGCCCTTGTAGCACTCGCCCTGCGTCTCCGCTGCCATATCCAGCCGGACTTTTTCGAGACGGTGCTTGCTCAGTCTACCAAAAAAAGAGTGTAGTGTAGTAGTATTTGGTGATTTGGCAATTGAAAATGGTGGACTTTGTGGCACTGTTAGCAAACAACGCGTTTTTAAAGCACAAAAAATGTTAATAGCGTGATTAGTTAGAAGTGTGGTCTGAAAGAAAGTATAATGATAAGGATAAGAAAGGCATGTCGCGTTGATTTGGGCACGTGGAGAGAATGGATGAAGCAAGGGTGTGGAAGGGAAGTGTGTTAGGGTAAGTCGATCGGGGGCTTTCTCCAAGAACGTATATCGACCAGATCAGCGATGTTCTAAAGAAAGGCCAAATTAGGATTACCCTAAACGGTCGGGTGTGTATGACGAGAGTGTTGAATGTGAGTGAAGCGAGAGAAGTGTACCAGAATAGAAGCAAATGGCGCTATGTTGTCTTCCTACCCCGCAGGGAATAGGGCGTGACGTTTATTTATGTGAAAATTGCTAACTTCTTGAAATTGCTAATTTATGAAGTACCTTCTAAGCGTGTTCCGCAGGAAGTTGCCCGCGGATACTTCTGACGGTCGCCTCAACACTCCAGCGTCTACGAGGGCGCGTCTCGCACTCTTGAGTGCCGCGGCGAGGCGCGAACGCTCGGACGCCGGCGCGGCGCGGCGGGGCGGCTCGTCCGCTAGCCCGTTGGCCAGGATAGGGCTGTAGGCCGCCATCAGCCACGCTGCCTCGTGCTTCTGTGCTGACTCGAGGACTATGCATCTGTGGACGATATCAGTACATGGGCTAACCAGCTCGGGATGACATTGGTGGGATCAATCACAGAGTAAAACAGAAGTCTCTAATACAGGGTTATTTAAACGTTTTTTGTTTTACGTTTTTTTAATGGTTTTTTTCCATACACATATATGGGTAAGGCTCAAAAAAATTGTACATAAATTAAGGGTTAA
>BHDV01004294.1:0-10181 GCA_005406045.1 Adoxophyes honmai
TCTAAATCTCAAAATTCTCAAATTTTGAGTTGTTTCTTTTTATTATTAAGCGTGCGATATGCACCATCGCAAACCGGGATTGTTGAGCCACTTACCTATCTTTGTAACTTGGTCGTGTAATACTAATCCAATAGCTGTCATCTAGTCGGTCACATCGGTCATTGATTACACGTCTAAATTACGAAGTAGCAAGTGGCTCAACAATCCCGGTTCGCGACTGTACTTCCATGGACGAAAATGTAGAGGTGCTATTCTAAACCCGACACCACACGGCAACCTCTTTATCAGTGATATGGTGACAAATTGGTTTTACAGGCTACTCATTTCCTGTTTACTGATAACAGCAAACATTGAACATAATATTTTAACGGCATAGTTAAGACATCTCCAGCCTCCCGTATAAACGCTTTGCATTCACAAACGCACGGTTTCGCGTTTTATATTATTTTCTTGCGAACAGACTCACGTTAAATCTCAATTTAGTGTTTGCATTTGAAGCTTTGAGATGAAAGTGGAGAGATTGAATACGTTTAAGCGTAATGGTTGAGACAAGGTTTCGTTTTGAAGTGAAGCTTCAACCTTGTTGAGAATCAACGGTAAGACCTTTGAGGTTTGGAAATGATGGTGAAATTAGTAATGATTCATTTTGAGCCTTCGTGTGAGTTTGGTAAGTGTATTAATGTGTATGAGAGTTGAAAAATGAAATTAAAATGAAATTAAAATGAAATTTGAAGTGATTTTAATGCGGTATTTGACCGTGTGGTGTCGGGCTTAGAATAACACCTCTCCATTTCTTCCGTGAATGTTGTAAGTGGTGACTAAGGAAATAGAGTTAGGTAGGCTTTAAGTTACATGCTAGCAACCTGTCACTGTTATTCCTCTCTTATCTAGCTTTAAACAAAAAAAAAACTACTGTGGCTGCGATGCCTGAAGTCATGGTCTTGTCTGTCTTCTGTGCTCTGCCTACCTCTTTTGGGTATACAGGCGTGCTCGTACGTAAGTCGTAGGAATTGAGTAAGTTTTTTTACTATACTGACATTTTTAAAGTATTTCTTCCGACCTAATTCTACCAATCACTGCACCACTCTGAAATCTGGTCCAAAGCCAAAAGCGGGGCCTTCTCTAAGATTTAACGTTACCGACGACGTGGGCGCAACTTATTACGTGAGTGGGCACTCTTATTACACTGATTACAACAAAAAACCTTTTGTTCTCTATTGGAAACGATTCGTAAAATCTAGCAACCCAAAAGCACTAGACTTTCCTCGTATTTCAATCGCCCGAGGACCTCCCTTTTAGCTCGCTTTACCCCGAAAGTAGTTTTATTCCCTCAACTAAAGGTTTTGTTAAAATCTTCTCGAAGCTTTTATCCTGGACCTTCTGGTAAAAATTGAGAGTCGAAACATTGAGTTGATTCTTTAGAATTATGAGAATTCACTTTGCAATTTTGATGAGTTAGTAAATAATTTTTGTGTAGACCGTGTCGTGTTTGGTTTAAAATTACATCTCCATTTCTGTTGATGTCGTATGAGGCGATTAAGGATAGGGTAAAGTATGCTTTAGATGACTAGCTATCAACCTGTGACTATTGATATTATAATCTATGTTTGAACCCAAATTAGTATGCCTCCTGATACGACAATCAAGAAGCGATAACTATGTAGATCTAACAAAAAGCTTCCTAACCTAAACTTATCAAAACCTAGATGTACCATCGCGAACTGGGATTGTTGAGCCACTTACCTATGTTTGTAACTTGGTCGTGTAATACTAATCCAATAGCTAACATCTAGTCAGTCACATCGGTCATTGATTACACGTCTAAATTGCGAACAGTAGCAAATGGCTCAACAATCCCGGTTCGTGACTATGTATAACCGTAGTTATAGTCTCCGATCCTGCCTGGACCAAGAAACTTCACGTAACCGTTCTCACATCAAAGTCAGCGCACGAACTTCACCCATTTCATCCAAGATTACTCCAAAATATTCTTCTTGAAAATAATTTGCCAAGGCCGCTCGGACCGCGCGTAATGGGCCCATAACCGTTCCGGACGCATTACCGTTCCCTCCCTGGTAAAGCTTGGGTGTTACCCTCGGATTATATTCGCGTATGGCGACATCGTACGTTTTAATTGAGTCCGGGTCATAAAGTTAATGCAAAGTTTCATAATGCTGGTAACGTCGTGTAAACATCCGTCTTGGAGGGGCGTAACTTTGCAGGTTAGGGTCTGAAAGTTGTTTGTTTAATGCTGATGTAGGTAGTTAAGCTCATATTTCGAATTGTTTTAGATTTTGAAGAACCATATGCAGGAAAACTGAGAAATTGGAGTGGTACTTTTTCTAGAGTTAGGCTTTGCTTTTTGCGCCTGACTAGATTACAAATTATTCCATCACGCGTTTCTTTGCCTGGAGTGTTTGATGTTTATTCTAGAATCTAGAATATCTAGATAATCATCATGTACCGAAGACCTTGTCCCTTGTACCATTGTACCTTGAGAAATGCTATAGATAGGAATTCTGTGTCTCGCTCTAGCATCATTCAGTAAACTTCAAATTTTGATAAATCGTAAACCTTTGGCTTCGGTCAAAGCTTCAGCAAATTTTTGAACGAAACCAAAAATTTGGCCGAACGTGCTATTTTTAGCCGAAGGTGGCCGAAGTCGCGAAGCTGAAGAAAAATCTGTAATAAATAAATGACTGCTTAAATTTACGCAAAATAAAGTCTCGTTTATACTATTCCTACGTTTCCCGACTTTAGAACCACCCGTCAACCCCCACAAGTACAAACGATTAAAGACTAACTTCCTCTTCCAGACGTGCCCTACCTGGAGTTGGCAGAGCCCGACGAGGGCTACCACGGCCTGATCCGCGAGAACGAGACCCTCGTGGAGGTGACGCCGCCGATCCGCGCCCGCGGCCCGCTCTGCTCCTTCCTCATACTCAACAACAAGCACCATGGAGAGGCGCCTTTTGAGGTAACTATCTTGCTCGGACCTTCGAGGTTTTAGGAGATCTGAAAAGGAAGGAATATTACCGACACAGCTGAATGATAAGTAGGCTAAAGTAGCAGTGGCCATGTAATAAAAAAACACAGTCTAATTACGTCCACAGTCTAAGCACAGGCCTCATCTCAGTGTGAGAGGGCTTGGGCTATAGTTCCTACGCGGGCCCAGTGCGGATTAGGAACTTCACACATAACATAACGTTGAACGTTCTCCTGACAGCGTACGATAAGCAAAGCTACCTCTGTTAGCCACGTAACTGTGCTCGTTTAGTTTTCCTTCTTACCGGGAGAGAGAATTGGCCCACTTCATGTTTAAAGGAAGCTTCACTTACAAAGAAATCAAATTCAAGACAGAGCTGATCACGTTGACCTTTCAAAATACGATTAACAAACCAAACAAGACCAACAAGTAACAAAAAAATAACATATCCATTTGTTGATCCCTAAATAACTTTTTTGTATGTCATGTTTTTTCGTATGTTGGTACTGAACTATTCTAGTGCGAGTCCGTCTCGCACTTGGCCAATTTCGTCTCCGTCCACTTGTCGTTGCAAAGGGCGAAACCTCCAGAACCTTCCAAACGTGATTCCCAATAAGGCACTTCATTTGATTTCTCTTCACCGTTCACAAGCGAAATCGTTAGTTTTGTGACCGAGTGTGTGATTGGAGAGCACTGATCACCGGGTCTGTAGTGTTGATTCAATATTTTCTCTATTTTGGACCTAGCTGTAGTGGGATGTAAGCCGGATTGAAATGTTGATTGTTATCTTTTGTTGATTGGTACTTTTTTAGGCTGAACTTTCACTTACAACTAGACTCTATTTTATTTTAACAACGGACCTCAGGACGTCCTATAATCCTGTTTTGTTTTGTTTCACTATGTGTCCCTAATATTAGTTTTATATTTTAAAAGGAACCTCATACAATCACGAAAACATATGTTCCTAAGTGGGGTCGGTAGAGCAAACGAAATGTGCCGTAGATACTATTTCACATTTCTTCGCAATTTCTAGCTTTTTTTTTAAGTTTTGAGTTAATGGTAGGCACCTTAAAATATACGTAAACCCTATATCCGCAATTGCCGCGGTATTGTTATACCTCTTAGCTAATTTTAAACCTTACATAGTGCTAAAAGGTTTTTTTATTGGTTTAGTATCTATTATTAAACCTAGGAACCTAGCTGATTAGTTGATTCCAAAACTTATTCTATTCCCTCGAATCAGAACCGTATATTAAAAACAAACCCACACAAATACAATTCCAACAACAAACACTAAATCAATTTTCGAATACACATTCAATTCTCGATCCAATTTATGAGTCCGAATATCAAACAATCAAAACAGTGGCTGTTACGGCGTCAACTATAGCCTCTAGGAAAACATTTTTATAGTCTGTGGACGTTGCCCGTATTCCAATATGGCGGAAAAAGCGGGAAAACGTTTCGCGCCGCCACGGCTCGGTGACGTGCGATGCAGATAAAAAGTAACAGAATGAAAGGTGAAATGCGAGCTTTTTGCCTACTGTTCGGCCTTTATTGAACTTTGGAGGTATTTTTTGAAGTATTGTCTAGGAATTTTCAAGATAAGTGTATCTATAGGTATGTGACATTAAAATTAAATTATTTATTCAAGAACTAACAGCATTTTTAAATCCAAATAATTGAAAAACCACAGACTCATATCGAAATAGATACCTCGAGTTCCTGCGTTTGCAAACATTAAACATACATACATAAATGTTACATAGACACAACCTGTCGCTTAAAATATACCTTAACATATTTCCTCAATCGCCTTCTAAGACATCCTCGGAAAAATGAAGAATATTATTTTAAACACGACGCCACACGTACCAGTCTGTCTTTAAATAAGTCGGTCTTTCAGTCTCTTACTTATTTAAATTGAATACCATTACAAAAACATATCATCTAATGATTTCAAAGGAATTGTACCTCCCACGCGTTGGTTCGTCGTAATCATATTTACCTACGCGATCCGCCTGATGCGATAGAAAAGTGGCAGACCTACGCACAAAAAAGTTGTCACTTTTCAGGGTTCCGTACCCAAAGGGTGGAAACGGGACCCTATTACTGAGACTTCGCTGCCTGTCCGTCCGTCCGTCTGTTTCCAGGTTGTATCTCACGAACTGTGCTATGTTAGACTGTTGAAATTTTCACAGATTATGTATTTCTTAAGTTAAATGCTGAATTAAAAGAAAACTAGATGACATTTTGTTAGTAAATTTGGATTTGGTATGACCCTATATCAATACACTTCACTTCTACCCTGAATCTACGCTTAATAGCTATTTTTTAATTAAAAAAATGTAGTGATTTCGTGAAAATGAATTTTTCGTGAAATTACTACAAAAATAGACAAAAGTATCTAACCGCCTGTCATGGAACGTGTTATGGGGCTAAATATATAGGGAATGACCCATTATATCCGCCAAATGACAAGCTCACGATGCCCCAAACACACCATATAAGTATTTTAAAATGAAGTACAGTCAGCGTCTGATACATGGTTACACTTTGGTACTTTGTCACTGTGAACGCAGTGACAATTTCATGCGAGAGTTCAAATATGAGGTTAATTAGAAAAGGTACTAAAGTGTATACATGTATCAGACGCTGACTGTACCTATTTGAAGTCGATAATGGTAAGTAACGAATAATCTGTTAGAAATTCTCTCAACCTAGCCTCACAATCTGCATAGCAAGCAGCCATTTCCATGTAGTGCAAGTTCGTCGTTAATGCACAAGCTTCACGCTAAACCAACTTTATCTCTCGAACTATTGAATTTATTTTCGAATGCACTAGAATCGTTTTAGCATGAACTAGATTCGAGGGTGTAGTTTGAGTTTGAACGACCGTCTATTTTCCGTATACACTGCTCGTTGAACACACTCGAAGTTCAGCGGTTATCTAAGAATGCAGGCAATGTAGTGTTGGTGATTTTATTTAGTCGTTGTGAAGGAGTTTTAAGTCGTGTTCTGGTAGGAGAGGAGCGTATTAAGGTATGATTGTTCAATAATGTTCAGCGTTGTGAAGATAGTTTGGATCGGAATTTTGAATTTGTATGCATTAAATAGTGTACGAGAGGAAATTGAATACATAAGAGATACTTGTAGTCGATATTGGCACGTAGGGGCCACGAAACATAAGAGAGTCACGGTTTTTTTCTACGTGACTTTTCGTGTCTTCTGCCTACCCCAATTGGGAATACAGGCATGATGTATGTATGTGTATTTATATTTATACATAATAATTAAAGTGATGATTATTTACCAACATTTAGATTACATGGTATGACTACATAGGTAAATTGGTAATTAATTGTAGTGGTAGTCGCTTATCACCAGCAGATTCGTTTGCATTTCCTCCTGTAATATACAAAACAACAATACGTGAAATTTAAAGCCAATCTGAACTCACTAGACAATTCTACAGTTTCAAAACTTTAGAAATCACTTGAACTAGGTGGGAAAAAGCGCATTTCCACTTCAAAACAAGTCTCTTCTCCTGAAACTTTAATCTGCACCCGAACTTCGTAGCAATTGGCTTCTCTGGCTGACTTTTTTTAAACGTCGGTTCTAGGACCAAGGCTAAGGGGTCCATTCAACCAAACGAAATCAAAATTGAATTTGGAAATAAGTCACTCTCACAAGCAACTTAAATACACATCACGTCAGTTTTCCCAAATGGGGTAGGCAGAGCAAACAAAAAGTCACATAGACAAAACCATGATTATGGCTATTTCACGCTGCGCAGACATTTCCATAATTTTAGGTTTAAAAACAGATAGAAGAGGTAGTATAATATTGACAGGTTGCTAGCCTGTCGCCTAAAGCCATTGAGGATAGAACCTATAGAGTACTAATGTCATCTTGGTTGTTCGGAAATTATTCCGCAAAACAATTGAAGTGATCGCTGTGCTCTTATTGGCCGGTCCAAGATCGCGCGTAACGCTAGTGCCTTTTTCTCTACGGTTATTGGCTCTGTACAGTTTCTGTGACAGTGACGGTGACGTTTAGTATGTTGAAATCAACAAACTATTTGCGGACCGGGGTTGCGAACATTGTTTCTCTATAGGTTCTATCCTCTACGCCTAAAGCATACCTAAACCTATTTCCTTAGTCGCTTCTTACGACATCCACGAAAGAAAAAGTGAAGTATTATTCTATCCCGATACCATACAGAATTGTATTTCTAATACCAACGGATTCCCATAACCTAAGCAAGACAACGTTGCAAGCAACTTGTTCGCAACTGAAATAAAACAAACTGCCGATACCAAGTTTTACAGCGCTACAGATAAAAGCAGTTTACTGGCGCAGTCGCATATATTACAACAACTAGAGATTTGCTAAGGAGCAGCGCAGACGACAGAGTTCTTGTGCGATCGAGTCTGCGACGCACAAAGTCTGCGTGGATTGTATGCTTTGTGCGCCGGACTTTTTGCGCGTTCGTAATTCCATAGGTTCTATTTTCACAGACTAAAAAGTCCGTCGCGACGTAAAAGTAGACACTAGTTGGGTAAACGCGTTGCTTATGATCGAACAAGCGACCCGGCCTGGCTTCGCACGGGTGCAATGCTGATTTAGTATATCTCTGTAGTATACAGATATATATATGTCGGAGATGAAGAGAGATGATGAAGATGATAAGGCGTGTGTCAATGTCGAGCGGCGATGCAGGAGATCGATTCTTCGTTAACCATGACACTCATCCATGACTTAGTTGGAATGAAAAGTCAATTTAGTACACTCACGTTTTAATCAAACTAATTTAAAGAGAATACAATAATCACAAGCAATAGAAATTAGATCGGACTACAAGACGCAAACAGAACGCGATGAATTTGGAATAAGGGGCACAACCGCACAGTTCAGCATTCCAACTAGAAGTCCTCCTCGACCGTTACTCGTACCGCTTTTTAAAGTGAAAAGCAGGTAGTTGGTATTGCCAACACTACATGTTGGTTTTCCTCAACAAAACCTGTGTTGCCAGCCTCATTCCGAAAACATCCAAATCTGTTAAGATTTGACGTTCCGTTTAACGTTTAACGTTCCACAACACGATCATCTTGATACGTCACACATCCCCGTATGATATTCCGGCGTTGACCGGAGTTGACGCGTTTCTCCCGTGGCTATCCACCGCGCTACTGAGGGTAGACAACTCTCAGCCGTTACGTTTCTTCATTGAGGGTAATTGTCAGTCCCTCTTATCAACAATGTCTTGACTTCACCCAAGCTGTCTGCATCGCATTGCTAATTACATTGAAAGTAGCTAGATGGCGCTACTAACTCGCAGTAACAATCAACACTGACAAGTACAGCCGTAAACCGATAGATGGCGCTATAACTCCATTAGTTTGTAGAAAAATCACGTAGACTCAACACCGAATGCGTAGTTCAAACTTCAGCCGCGAGATGGCGTGACTGGATATGCGACATATACTTCGTCCGTGTGGTGTCAGGTTTACAATAACACCTCCATTTCTTCCGTGGATGTCGTAAGAGGCGACTAAGGAAATAGGTTAATTAAGGTGTATTTTAGGCTTCTGTCACTTGTACCATCGCGAACAGGGATTGTTGAGCCACTTACGTATGTTTGTGACTTGGTCGTGTAATACTAATCCGATAGCTGACATCTAGTCGGTCACATCGGTCATTGATTACACGTCTAAATTGCGAACAGTGGTAAGTGGCTCAACAATCCCGGTTCGTGACTGTACCTGCCAACTCAAAACCTAACAAAAATATGCTAAAAGTGGCCAACTTTAAAATAATTATGGTTTCGTCTGTGTAACGTTTCCTGTGCTCTCCCTATCCCATTTGAAAATACAGGCTCAATTTTTATGTATATTATTCTAATTCGACATGACACAAAAAAAAATGGTTGTAATGTAAGTAAATGTTCGACACCCCCCTTCCAGATAATGGTGATCGACGATATGTACGTCTGTTAGTCTAATCCGACACCACACAGATCTTTACAAATGGTTGTAATGTTAGTAAATGTATGACACCCCCCTTCCAGATAATGGTGATCGACGAGAACGAGGCGCGGCTGCGCGTGCGCTTCCCGCTCAACTGCGAGAAGCGGCGCAACTACAAGTTCGACATCGCCGCCGTCGGCTGCGACGGCTCCTACTCCAACACGTGAGTGATCCGTCATTAGGCTGCGACGGCTCCTACTCCTACACGTGAGTGATCCGTCATTAGGCTGCGACGGCTCCTACTCCAACACGTGAGTGATCCGTCATTAGGCTGCGCGCGCGCTTCCCGCTCAACTGCGAGAAGCGGCGCAACTACAAGTTCGACATCGCCGCCATCGGCTGCGACGGCTCCTACTCCAACACGTGAGTCGTCCGTCTTGTAACTCAAACTCTAAAGATTTGATAAACGCAAACCTATCCCCTAATCGGTTTTGAGTTAGGTAAAAGAGGTAACAGATTGCTAGCCTATCTTTTAAAATATATGTATATTATCTCTATCTGTTTTTCGTTGTCTCTAAGGGTGTTAAAGGCCTGATAGACGTACGAGCAAGTACGCGTACTTATGGCTCGACGACATTTTTCGACTGTGTGTCACCATTATTTAATACCACACACAATCGAAAAAGGTCGTCGAGCCATAAATACGTGTACTTGCTCGTACGTCTATCACCCCCTTTACCTAACGAATCGATCAATCTTCGATGCGCGGCAAAGGTCAACGTCGATCAAAGTTGGTCGACTGGTCTCGACTAACCAATCATCTATCCATGCCGTCGATTGACGATCGATGGATTGGCCTGGTAACACACGAAAGCTCCAAACTCTCTGACGGCGGAAGCGCGACTCGAAATCAAATAAAAGAGCGCGCACATCGCTTTAGCCACCCCGCTCGCTTCCCCGGTCAGTACGTCTAGTATGTTCATTTCGATGGTGCAGTCGTAAACGAATTCGTTTGCGAGTTATCGCAAAATTGTATGGAAAGCGAGACAGCGCCGCCAGCGGAACGTTTGCACAACTGCCACGGTCGACAAGTCTCCATACATGTAGGACCGGGATATTAAATAATAAGACTTTTCACCTTGGATAAATCTTTTATTCTTCAACCGTCACTAACCAACAACTATCTATATCTATACATATAATAAATCTGTAACAAGTCCGTGTCT
>BHDV01004315.1:22220-45354 GCA_005406045.1 Adoxophyes honmai
ACGCCCGGCTGTAAACTTTAGTAGTCAATGAAAACTAGAAAAGGTAAAAAAAAAATCATGTGGTCACACTGTCGGTAAATAAACGTGAATCATAAGTATCTTTTATTTTATTTTAACCGTTTCTATCGAATTCTAGGAAGGGGGAGGGGGGGTGACACTTACAAAATCCGCCCCGGGTGTCACCCATGCTGGCTACGCCACTGAGTAGGGGAAAAGGTTCTAAGTCTGTACTGATAGGCTCTTACGTATTGTTCTTCCAGGTTTCGGTTTGTACTTCGAGTGGAGTAAATCGCCCACGACCGAGGTGACGGTGCACGTCTCTGAGAGCGACGAAGAGGACGACGCGGATGACGACGGATACGGCGACGAAGGTGAGCAGTATTTAAGCTTTTAATGTTTTTGTTTTGTACCAAAAGTGTACAGATTTTGTCTATGTAGTGTAGTGACACTTTGAAGCATTTGTAAAACATCAAGAACCTCGAACGACTAGCTAACATAAAAAAAAGAGTTTTATCAGAACTCAGTACATTAGTAAAAAAATGTTTACAACCTTTTATTTTACTGGCGCGACTTTTGTAAGTCTATAGTTGCCCTACCCCGCCTCGCTCCTTGCCCCGTGATTCAAAAGGAATTATTTTCCTACCTTATTTACCGACGCGAAGCATACAGAAATAAGAACATTCAGACGTAAAAAATATTTAAATAAATTATCAAACGTCGTAGCCAGGTTGTTTTACAAATAACCTTGCAAATGTCTGTGCCATTATTTTTAAATAAATAGGTTAAAAGGTTAAGGAAGACTGATAAACATTTGGAATTTTTGGAACGTCCTATACCTATTCTATGTTTGTTTTTTTGTAGAATTCACGATAAATGAGGGAGGCGATCCGGAAGTGGGATCCGAGCGGCGTGCGCTGGCGCACCAGAGGCCATCGGTCAGCATCGTTGTGCCCATATTCCGCAGGGACTGTCACACTGAGGTGAGAATTTTAACTTTCTCTTACGAATTTTAACATTTATCACGTAACATCGCTAACCTCAATGGTGCATACCTAATTGGCCGCTCACAAAAAGAAATAAATTCAAAATTCAAAGTAGTCGATTGGCTTTTGTTTTTTCTCGGACACAGATATTGACTGGCACGGCAAAAGCCGCTTTTAGATTGTATTTAATTTTAAATTGTGTTTACAATCAGTGAAGTGGGTCAATCAACTATTTTATGTCCCTGGTTGCCATGGTTACGTCTCCTGACTAACCGAGTAAAATTGTGATTTTCTAGAATATAATCCACTATAAGTTAAGATTTTTTTTACAGTTGTACGCATTTCTTTATGGCGCATCTCCTGAGCATAGAATGGGACCTAAATTACAACCTTTTTCTAAGCAACTCTATCACAGTTGTCCCCTGACTTACGGGACAGAATAACAACACAAAATAGTTGATTGGCCCAAGTAATCTTTTTGGCTATTAAAATGGAATTGATAATATCTGACCTTTACTATGTCGCATGCCGTTTATTTTGAGATCGGTTGTTCGTTTCAGGTCTATGCCGGCTCTCATACTTACCCCGGGGAAGGAGTTTATCTACTCAAATTCGACAACACGTACAGTTTATGGCGATCCAAAACGCTCTATTACAAAGTTTATTACACGCAGTAAACGGGTTTTATCATATTACAACCATGACATATTACAGAGGGTATCGATTTAATGATATTTAAAAATGTTGCAGAAAGTACACCAGTATTTGCTAATATAATTTTGATGTGCAATAAGAGCTTATTTAATATTTCCTATTTTATGGATTAATAAAAATATGATAGCTAAAACATATTATACACGTTTCTAATTATTTTTTGTTTTAATTTATAAATGAATTTATATTTTATAATATCGCAACACTACGAAGCCTGCAGTAAATGGCGCTAAAAGGAACGGAAATAAAAGATAACTGTTTTTTCTTCAAATTAGTTTATTTAATTGCGATTGTAGATTGATAGTTGAAAACAATTCAAGACGTGTAAAATCCCTAACAAATATCAGAAAAACGAGTCTTATCCATTAAATGTAAAATGTAAATAACAATAACAAATAGTACTGTGTAGTGTCGTCTTATTTATCTGTGTTGTTCCTAATTAGTTAATAATTTGCTGAAGTAATATAATGTAATAAAAGTTTTAAATATTTTACTATTGCGACATAAGTTCGATTTTTACCTCACCTTTGTGTATCATGTAAGTACCTAAGCAATAGAATTTGGCCATCTTATACAAGTTTTTCCATATTTACGCACATTCGAATGTGACTATGAACACAATAGGTTCTCTTTTTATTTATTTACTTTGTTTAACATCGTGTATATTGTAGGTAAGTATGTACAAGTCCGTGTCAGTAATAGAATAGAACCCATTGTGTGTGAAATTGTTACGCCCATAATTTTGCTTATAATTGCCGATGCTATTGAAAGTTTTTTTTTAATTTATCACGCTATCTTCCCTGTCTGATTGCTTACACATTCTTTAATATCAGATGCAGGTCACAATTCTAATAGATGGAGAACCTATACAAGTTTGTATGACTTTACGTATTTGCATTGCAATTGGAACACAGCTAGTCTATACTTTCCATTAAATTATATTACATATACCGATTAATATTATCATATGTCTCATATTTCTGTAGTAGCGTATTTATAAATTGATAAATGTTAAGAGCGATATATTTACATTGAACGGTAATAATGTGCCATTAGGGGAACAATTCAAAATGTATTTTAAATGTAAGTATATGCATTGGTTTTGCACTTCATAGATTTATCGCAACAGATATCTGAAATATTATGTGTGTCTTCGATTTGTCTAAGAAAATATTTATGGAAAATGCAGCTTAATCGAGCGATTTAGAGTGTCATCGAACTGGCGATTCGTGGGCGAGTTGAAAGCGAAATTAAAGAACGACATTTTGTTGCAAACGCGGGATTATTTCGCTGCCACTGCATAGCGACTTAGCCGCGCTCGTTGGTACTTACATACAAGTCCAGTACGAGTATATCAACGGATACCATATTGTATGCTGTGTTTCACGTGTATGTGCTAGGGCCCTTCTAAACGGGCCACATTTTACTGCAATTTGTGACCCGGCAACTATGTGCATCTTGCTTTAGTGTACGAAGAAAGAGCAAGGTAGCAATAGTTGCCGGCCACAAATTGCAGTAAAATATGACCCGTTTAGACGGGCCCTTATGTGTTGCGGGTTTAGGTTTCCACTTGCCCACAAGTCGCCATAATGATGAAGTTTTTATTACATGATTTTCATCTATTGAACTATTCATTAACTTTTATGTCGTAAGATGATTGTGTAGTATTATCGATAGCATTTTCATTGTGTAGTGATGTTAACTGCATGTATTATAAGTATGTTAGATTTAGCTTTGTGTTGCATAGAACTATATTTTGTTGTATTTTAACTTAATTTTATTTACAACTCTGTTATAGTGTAATATTTTTTTGTATGAACGGTGAACACGAGGAAAACGAATTATTATGTAGACTATTTGTATATTGAAATATATTAGTGTCTCTAATGAAGGTCTTAGATTTAAAATGGTGTATGTAGCAATTCCTGATTTATTTTATATTAATGGACGTCATCAAATTTTTATTCAATAAATGTAGGTATGTAACATACATGCATATTCAGGTCAGTAGGTGAAGTAGGCAGTTTTAGGTCGATTACCTTGGTTGGGTCCTTGGGTCGATATGAATCAATTGTACAACCACAAAAAAAAACTTTCATTCAATACCTTTTTAACAGCCTTCGTAAATCTGAAAAAAAAAACCAAATCAACTAAAGGTAATCAACTCAATCAGAAAAAAACTTGAACAGATTATCTCTAAGCTCTCATTATTTTTACAATTTTTTGTTTCGTCCGTTGATTGGCAAGACAGGGCCAGGGAACTGAAGGAAAGGCAATCAAGCTTGGTATCGATGACCTGAATTGGCATGGAACTTCCACACATTGATAGAATTAAACTTTCATTGTTTTTTAAAGGTCACAATTGAAAAGAGATAAACTGTATTTTCTTTGTAGCACTTGTTTACTTATTTCATTTTCATTACTGAATGAATGACAACTGGCAACAGTGAGTCGGCGAGATGACTGGATTTGTATGTAGGGTTAAGAAGTTAAAATAAAGATGTGGTCGTCTATCAACTTAATAGTGGTTTTAATGTACGAATTTACTTATTTAATCCTTAAACAAAACAGTTAATCGAAATACCTTTCCTATATTTCACATCGCGCCTATATTCTCTAATGAGGTAGGCAGAGCATACGAAATGCTACATAGATAAAATCATGACACCACACCAACACCACCACCACACCACACCTATATTTTACTATGTATGAGTAATCGAGTTGGTGTGTGTCTTGCACTATTCTGCTATGTCTAAAATACATTGAAAATACATCACATTTTCACAGTAAGTGAACAGAGGAGGACAATAACTTTAAACTTGGCAAATGTGCAAGTATCAGGGTCTGCGAAGCAACATTAAAAAAAAACTTGCTATCATTTCTATCTGTCAGTCGTGACATGACAGTTGATGACAGACGGATAACATTTGACAAACGATAATGACAGGGAGAAATTATTTATTTTCGTTTCGCATAAAGTTTTAAATTTCCAAAAATGCTACAGCGACTGCTCGTTCATTTTGACGTGAAAATATCTAGTAGGCATACAAATTTATTGCTTCGCGTCCCGGTCGCTCGGCATTCATGTCATCAGTGCGGTCACAGGTTATATTCAACTCGCAAGGTCTCAGTCCTCAGGAATTATTACGAAAGGACTTCAAAAAATGTCTTATTTAACTCAAACACAAGGTATTACTCAAGTCAAGTCGAAGTTAAGAATAATAATACTCCCGTGGACACCGTTAAAGATAAGTCCGAAATTGCTTCATCTGAGAAAATTAACGTTAAGTTAAAGACTTCAGAGCTGAAACGACTGTTTGGACTGGCGGCCCCCGAAAAATGGACCCTTACTGGTAACATTGTATAACAATTACTTCTAACAATAATAATTAGTCTGACTTTTAATTATTGTTTTCTAATATTACTTCTGTATTTTTGTTAGCATAACCTGGTCTGATGCTTCTAATTTAATATAGCCTTTTTAAATCTCTATTTTGATAGGAAATGTAAATTTTAGGTGCTATTGGCTTCCTCATCATATCATCAAGTGTCACAATGGCAATACCATTCTCTCTTGGAAAAGTACTGGATATCATATACAGCAGTACAAGCGATTTGGGGGCTGCTCGGGAAAAACTTGATACACTGTGCTTAATGCTGTGCGGTGTGTTCCTTGTTGGAGGGCTGTGCAACTTTGGCAGAGTTTACCTTATGTCAATATCTGGTAATTTGTTTAATATTTCATTTATTATTGTTTTTTAGTGACTGCCTCATCAATAAAAGTGGTTTTGAAAACTCTTATCCTAAATGTTAGAATTTTGTTTCCAAAGTTCTTTATGATGCTGATATGACATGAAATATAAGATTAAAAGAGTAAGAAAGTATATTTCGTAATATTTTTGTTATTGCATCATATTTAAATATGTCCATATAACATAAAAATAAACCTGAAACTTAAAATTTCATAGTATTATTCATTGAAGTTGTTACTTACATGTTAAAAATACAAATTACAAACTTCCCTAACTTCAGTTTAACTACTAACTTCCCCACTGATAACTTCAAGTACCGAACTTCCTGTTAATAATTGTGCATACAAATTTTACAGGCCAAAGAATGACGCAAGCACTACGCAAACAAGTCTATGGTGCAATACTAAGGCAAGAGCCAGCTTGGTTTGGGAAAACTTCAACTGGCGAACTTGTGAACCGATTATCAGCTGACACTCAGTTGGTCGGACGAAACCTCAGTCAGAATGTGAGCGATGGGCTAAGGTCGTTGTTTATGGTTGGTGCTGGAACTGGCATGATGGTAATCTATGACTTTTTTTTATTTCTATGTACAATTAAGTTAGTTGGGTCAGATTGCTTTAAAAATTTTCAATTACATAATTTTTGTGACCTTAGGTATTTTTTAACAAGTGGTCAGATCCATGTAGTTATTATCATTTTTATTTGATAACACTTGTTTTCTTTACGTATTATGATTTGATTACCTAAGTGACCTGTAGCAGTTAGGAAAAAAACCAAAAAGACTAACTAATTTAAGCATATTATATTTCGCAAAGTTATAAGATTTTACAGAAGAATGAGATTCTGTGGAGCAATTTGGATAGAATATTCCTCAAATATATTTGCTATGGGTTTACACGGAATGGCTCTGCTCTAAAATCTTTATAAAACAAGGCCCGTGTGAAAAGACTTTTGCAGTGGACCTATATCTTACAAAAGCACACTCTTACTGATTGACCTAAGAGACTGTAACAACTTGTGATACATACAGTATGACTATAAACAGTGGAGAGTATATGAGGCTAATAAATCATTTGTCCATCTCCTGCTCTTTTTAATCAGTAGTTGAATGTGTTAGAAAAATCACATAAACATTTCACAATCTTCTTCAATCTATAACCTTATTACAGACATCTATTGTGTCTGATTGTTAATGTGTGTACGGTTTGTAGTTCTACATGTCTCCGTCTCTGGCACTGATCGGGCTGTGTGTGGTGCCGCCCGTGTCGGTGCTGGCCGTAGTGTACGGCCGCTTCGTGCGCGGCATTACGCGCCAGCTGCAAGACCGTTTGGCTGAGACCAGCGAGGTACGTATCCACACACCGACTAAGACTTAGGCTTACTATACAACTTGTTTCAAAGATACGAGTAAAGCGGAAAGGGGGTTAAATGACCCAATAGCTAAGTCTACACCAGTGCGCTTTCACGTTCGACTTGCGTCTTCCTCTGACGCATGCCCGTGCAACCACAGCGCATGCGCTGAAACTAGATTCGTCCTCAATGAAAACGCGTTGGCGGCATGCGCTTTTGTTGGTGGTTGCACGGGCATGCGTCAGAGGAAGACGCAAGGTGAACGTGAAAGCGCACTGGTGTGGACTTAGCTATTATAAGGAGTCAATTTACAATATTTGATAAAAAAAAGCCACTGTTTCCTCTTATTGAGTTTGCAAATCATTTTGAACGAATGAAACATTGTAAGTCCGTCAAAAAATACACTCTGTTAAATAATTTATAATAACTTCAGTTCTATTAAGTGACAGCTTACTAGGGTTTACAATATTCTTCGCTTTTATAATTTTTTATAACACGTTGTATAATGTTTTAAACTTTCGTGATTCATACTCATTCGTGCAACCGTTATTAAGCATTTCAAACGAGGTTCAAACAGGACACTTGTTGTCAGAAGAAATGTGTACGTGTGAATTTATCGTACGATCGCCGCCAATTTGGACTACGGGTCAAGCTTTAGCTGACGAACACTCTCGCCACCCTTTAAACTTTGCAACGATAAAGCGCTTGATTACCGTTTTAAAATCAGCACTGATATGGAAATTGATGTGAGATAGCTCCATTGAGGATATAACCTATAGAGTACTAATGTCATCTTGGTTGTTCGGAAATTATTCCGCAAAACAATTGAAGACCTCGCTGTGCTCTTATTGGCCGGCCCAAGATCGCGCTCCACACTAGAGTTGGGCAAGTTTACAAATGTATCGATAATATCGATATCGATAATAGTAATTTTTTACTAATTGTCCTGGAACGCAATTTTTAAAACAAGCTCACCTCTCTGTCTTCGCACTCATCGTTCAATATTAATATCGCTCTTGTACAATTATAAATGAAATGTAAACCACTTTTAAAATAAAAGATTATAAAATTCACCAACAAATTTAATTCCTTACCAATGCAGTCATCTTTTGGTTTATTGAAAAAAAAATGCTAATCTGGACCGAGATAATAAAATAAAACTGTCAAAAAATTAAAAAATACGAATTTTTTTATCAAGGTTACCTACTGTAAACAGTGAACTGTTTCATTAAATGAATCTAAAATAAACCTACTTTCAATCACATCGGATTACAGCTAATTTAATTTAAGTGAATACAATCAAAACTTTAAATGATTGTTATTGAAAAATACAAAAAAACTGTTTTTTTCTAAATAAAACCCGCGGGGACACGGGACTGTAATTGCTAGCAGTGGAAGACTTCGGCCCCTCAACACGAACCTCGAAAATTGATTTGATTGATTGATTGGCCCAAAATGATGCTAAAAGTGGCTGCGAAGCATGAAATAGTCATAATCATGGATATGTCTATTTCACGTTTCGTGTGTTTTGCCTACCCCATTTGGGAACAAAGGCGTGATTTTATCTTATATTAACATTTATTTAATTCGGCACCGTAAAATACGAAATACTTATAAATATCGATACATCATTTGATTATTAACAGCGCAACTCTAGTTACACTGTGTATTGACAGAACGAGATGAAGTAATGGGATGACACCTAGGTGAAAGTGAGATGCATAATTATGTGTCATTTTGAATGACCAGTTAACTTGAGCTGCACTAAAATGAATATAAATTGAAAAATGCATGTTTACTGTTAATTACCGGTTAAATGTAACACCGTCTGTTTTCAAATTTGAATTTTTGCCGTTTTTACCACACCAACGAATGGAACAGTACGTCATTACGCAAGTATATTAATTTACATCTCGAAATATGAGGAGTTGCACGCAGATCTGTTGTTGGCTCCATACAGTTTCTGTGACAGTGACACTACACGTTAGTATATTGAAATAAACAAACATTTGCGGACCGGGGTTGCGAACATTGTTTCTCTATAGGTTCTATCCTCTATGGATAGCTCAGAAGATAGGAATCACTCTGACGTTTCTTTGCGTGTGCTACAATATCTCATGACTTCAGCAGTTGATTAAACGACTTTATTTAACCTGTGCGGTGAAAAGGTTATGGGCCCAGAACATGGAGGATAGAACCTATAGAGAAACAATGTTCGCAACCCCGGTCCGCAAATAGTTTGTTGATTTGAACATACTAAACGTCACCATCACTGTCACAGAAACTGTACAGAGCCAATAACCGTAGAGAAAAAGGCACTAGCGTTACGCGCGATCTTGGACCGGCCAATAAAAGCACAGCGATCACTTCAATTGTTTTGCGGAATAATTTCCGAACAACCAAGATGACATTAGTACTCTATAGGTTCTATCCTCAATGGCCCAGAATGACGTACTAAGAGCTTGATAAAACTATTGAATTGATTTTGTACAAATCTAGCTAAGAATTTCCACCATATTGAAATTCACTTAAACAGAAAAACACCCCATCAATCGGTGATTCGAGAGTTATGATGCGACGAATAGACACACAGTAAAGTAAAATTTTAGTACACACATACAGAACACGCGAAACGTTACAGTCTACCGGAATCTAACTTGGCAAGATTTTAAGTGCAACTTTAAATGTCGGGGACTATACACAAATTACCAAATTAGTAATGATACACGTCTTAAAGCTTTTCATCAAGGATTTAAAAGTGATGCAAAATCTATCTTACTATCCAACAAGTCCGTTTGATTTTAGTGTTTTATCTTTGCCCACATTTTCAGCTAGCAGAAGAAAAAATATCGAATATAAAAACGGTGAAAGCATTTAGTAAAGAAAAAGACGAGGCTGAATCCTACAGTCAAAGGATAGAGAAACTTCTACAGTTGGCGTACAAAGAGTCACTCGCTGTCGGAAGCTTCTATGGCTTGGTGAGTCTTATTTTAACCCTTTACGAAGGTGTAGGAGAATATAGTTAGCATTAAAATTATCTGACCGCCCTATTTTTTTTTTTTTTTGAAATGCGAATAGTGATATTCAGCCTTTACAATCGGTAAAAGTTTTATGATTTTGCCGCTAGCTGAGTCAATTGTTTATGTAATTGCGGTGTAGTATGAAGCATTAATTGATAGACGAGTGTGTTTTATTAAATGCGCCGTACAGCCGCATACGTTGTTTTATCTTCGCTCATTGATTCAAAGTACAAAGAACCGGTAAGACGGCGGCAAGACTGAATTCTTCAAACAATTGCTCATCAGCCTTACAAAATGCGCTTTTTGCGTGTTCCGAATTCGAATTTGGTTTTCTTCTTTTAGTCATCATTTGTTTTAAAGTATTCGAAATTAGAATATTACCACAGATACAGTTTTTTTTAATTTAGGCCGTTAGCCTCTTGCTTCTGACTGAGGAAATTAAATTTTTAATCCACAGACGGGTCTCTCAGGCAACACGATAATAATCCTAGTCCTATACTACGGAGGGGGTATGGTGGCGACAGAACAACTGACTGTCGGCAACCTGACCTCCTTCCTCCTGTACGCGGCTTACGTCGGCATCAGTATCGGCGGGCTGAGCAGTTTCTACACGGAGATGAACAAGGGGCTCGGAGCGGCGACCAGGCTTTGGGAGATCATCGACAGACAACCGGCGATACCGTCGTCAGGTTAGTGCTGCAGGGGAATAGGGAATAGGCAGAAGTACCATCGCGAACAGGGATTGTTGAGCCACTTACCTATGTTTTTAACTTGGTCGTGTAATACTAATCCAATAGCTAACATCTAGTCGGTCACATTGGTCATTGATTACACGTCTAAATTGCGAACAGTGCCAAGTGGCTCAACAATCCCGGTTCGCGACTGTACACACCGGCAGATATAAGGGTGTTTTGGGGTTCCGGACCCCCCATTCTTCAAGAATGCATGTAATTTTTACACCACCGCGCCGCTTGTGGTGAATTGTATTTGCGAAGTTCGCTCGCGGGTTCAAGTCCAATTTTTACTTACTTATACCGACCCTATACCTAACCCGAGTTACGATTTATAAGTGACGCGCGCCTATATTTGCACGATTTTATTGTCTTTGTTGCTTGGATAAATGCAAATATATGTTTTTTTTACAATGAGAGACCCGCCTTGTCAAAGCTTTAGTTACGCCCGTGGACATACATACTTCACTTCGTATTGGGGTTGACAGCACATGTACCGCTACGTAGATTAGAGCTATGAATAATTTACGTTTCGTGGCATCTAGCATACCTAATTTAGGTCTTACGTTAAGAGTTGTAATAGTAACAGGTCGCTAGCCTGTCTCGCCTAAGTTACAAAGTGTTGTTATAATAGGAAATAGGTATTATACACCTTAAGCGTAACTGGGATAGTTTATAATGTGACAGTAATTTTACGTATAGTGTTTTTTTTAGTATGTGCGCGAGAATGAACGCGGAAGGAAATCGATACAGATATTCGTATCGTGTCGGCTAAGTGGGTTATCTTGCTTTCAGGTACACGTACATTATCTGAAACATTATCATTTAGCGTGTTTGGGTGGGCGTGACTATTGTATGTTAAATGCGATGATGTTGTACGAAGCAGCGAAGTGCAGTTTTCAGAGATTATTTCTTTAGAGATATTTTTTTTAAGTGATTATTTATTTTTAAGGAAATAAAATCTGGTGCGACAGAAAGTAACACGTGTCGAATAACAGATAACCTTTGCCGGTGCTTCAAATGTTATCGTCCGTTGACGATAGGCGGTAGATACTGAAAATTGACACTTCAACTATTCGCGTGATAAATTGTTCCGCGTACAATGTATTCGTATGTAGGTAGCCTTTGTTTATTTGTCGAACAGAATCCGCGAGAGTAGCTTTACACGATTAATCGACGATCTATTGATTAGTCTAATAACACTGTTCAAGACAATATGAACAGAAGTTAGTTTATGGTTTTTAGTTTGTTTTGTTTAGGATTGTTATAAAAAAATGTAGAGATACATTCAATAAATGGCTTCCATCCTATCAATTACCTTATTTTATGATGTAATAGACTAGTGCCCATAGCACATACCAAATGGGTAAATATTCGGGCGTTTGAACCGCTGTCATTATTCTCAACACTTTTTTTGTCAGATTTCTTAAGAAATTGGTGCAATAATTGTGTTATATAGTGTCTGTGCCTTATAGAAAGGTACACACTAGACTATTATGTACACATTTTTCAAAGAAACTGATGAAATTTCAATGAAACAGAACTGCGGTTGAAACGCCCGAATATTTACCCAAATACAGTGTTTATAAACATGGAAGTCTGCTACATTTTCGATTTGGTCCTCCGAACCAGATTTGAACCAGTGGTATATGGATCTATAGTCGATAACTGCGGTAATGTGCTGCAAACACCCTAACGTGTCGTATGCTCCGCTTACTCCATTAGTTAATACAGGCGTGATGTATGTATGCGATTTCCCAGACAACCGACTAAGGGTCAATTCACACCGAGACGAGACGCGACGAACTCAAAATATACTTTATTCGCTACGCGATAAGGTTCACATTTCATTGTGAGAATTCAGGTCCGTCGCGCTGCGCCTCGAGACGTAGCGCGGTGCCGCGCTGCGCAGCGCGAAACCACATGCATCGTCGCGCCGCGCCGCGTCTCGTCGCGTCTCGTCTCGGTGTGAGCTGACCTTAATTTGGTAATCATTTTCACCAAATAAATCCAATCTTCAACTCCTAACTTTACAGGTGGACTGCGGCCTGCGACGCGTCCCAAAGGCGAGATCATACTAGAAAACATAGTCTTCTCCTACCAAGGGGCACCTTTACTCAAGGGCCTGAACTTGCACCTTCACCCGGGCAAGTCTCTAGCCCTAGTCGGCAGGTCAGGCTGTGGAAAGAGCACCGTAGCCTCGCTCATACTGCGACTGTACGACCCTGAGAGCGGAAGGGTGATGCTGGATGGAGTGGATATAAAAGAGCTGGATCCTGAGTGGCTGAGGAGCCATATTGGATTTGTTAGTCAGGTAAGTTGATTATTCCCGTGTGGTGCCGGGTTAGAATAGCACCTTCCCCTTTGTTCCCGTGGGTGTCGTAAGAGGTCGACTCTGGGAAAGGGTTAGTGTATTGTGGGCGATGGGCTAGCAACCTGCCACTGCAATATCACGTTTAACCATCTGATTACTCTGAAATTGCTAGACGTGGCACTGGATTTTTGAATTCATGTGCTCTGCCTACCCCTCTTGGGAATACGGGCGTGAGAATATGTATGTATGTATACAATGTCAGTTTGATTTTTCTAGAGTTGTTAAGAATGGAACAAGGTTTGAATAATGCAAGTATCAGTAGATAACTTTGTTACAATAAAATGAAATTGCTGTTTTGTTTTTTTCAGGAGCCTGTTTTATTCAGTGGATCAATAAAGGAAAACATTTTGTATGGATCGCTGGATAAAGAGGAAGACATGGAAAAAAATGTCACGATTGACAATAACCAGGTTAGTAATTAGTGATTATTATTACTTTTGTGTATAGTTTAGGTATCTGTCGTAGTATGAGATCAAGAACGAGTCTAATTGGAAATAGAGCGAAAAAACATTAGCAAGGGAAATCATTTACTAATTCAAACGCCGTACAGTGAAGTTCTCTAATATCTGTACCTGTGAACATTTATAAATATGTTATTGCCGTATCATAAGGTTGATATTTGACTTTGCAACTGTTGTCTAAATAGATCTCAGTGAACTCGACGTACCTCTAACCATTTTCCTTGTCAAGTATTGTCTTGTATGAAGTAGTTCTCATCGTAATGGTCTGCTAAAGTCCAAAACAACGTAATAGAAGTACGTTAGTTTCAAAATCTATTCACGATTCACTCGAATCGATTTACAGAAACAACAGATTTGCGCCCGACCGACCCATACTAACCCAACCTTGTTCCACACCCGACTTAAAATAAAGATGATTGTGATTCACACCCGACCTAACAGCGAAATACAGACGTGATATATGTAAAGTCACGAGCTTTAATTTGGGGTTGGGGCTAAGGTTGAATATCGTATAGCAAACTTTCGCTATTTAGAGTTAATATTTTATCAGTTAGTCAATGTCATAAACAGGGCCCGTAACTTTCATGCCGTTGACAGAAAAATGACGTCACGCTCCTTAAAGGGTGGTCCCAAATAGTTTGATTGTAAATTATTAATCATTAGATGTCAATCATTTTAATCATGTTTTTGTTTATTTTTGTGACATACATAACAAACATAAATATGATTACAAAACAAAAGGATTTTTATGATTATTGCATTACGTATGAACGCGAAGATGACTTAGATTTTCTTTGCATGGGAATAAATGCAAGAATGATGGCGTGCTTTACTTTAGAGAGGAACTCTTTTTTCTACGTAATTACTGAAATGTGGTAACAACACCATTTAATAAAATGTATGTGTATAGACAAATCAAATATGTAGTTTTATTTACGTTTCACGTATCAAGGTATTATTTATTCCACCCAGTTGTACACGATTAAAATGATTGACAACTAATGATTAATAATTTACAATCAAACTATTTGGGATCACCATTTAAGGAACGTGACGTCAATTTGACGTCAACGGCATGAAAATTACGGGCCCTGGTCATAAATGTCATAACTCTCTTCACCAATGACGCGGACGTTGCCATAGTTAGGTTATAACAAAGTTCGGTTAGCCAATGGCCGATTCAGCGAGTTGCTGTGGTTACATTATATCACACCACGGTTTTACCGGAAACTGATGTTGCTATGGTTACATTATAATAAAGCTTGTGATTAACTAATGCGGTTTTACCGGAAACTGATGTTGCTATGGTTATCTTATAACAATCCCATCTTAGCTTGACATTCAACATTATTGCACTAAAGTTTCGACCTTATGAGGATAGGAGTCGCCCCGCTTCAAACCGCTTCTCCATACAAACGTAGTCCCCTGTTTTCTCCGTGAATAATGACATTAGAGCAGGGGACTACGTTTGTATGGAGAAGGTGGTTTGAAGCGGGGCGACTCCTATCCTCTTATTGCATGCAACTTATTGCCTGAATGTTCTAAGAAAAATTGACGGAAATGGGTTACAAATTAAAGCTCGTGACTATTATGTAGTATTAAAAAGAACTAGATATTGAATTATTTACCGTATACCTATCCAATCTAATACAACTTTAAAAAAAAAAACAATTGCCAGCCAGGAGGCGCGCTACAAACGTCAAAGTGTAAAAGTATATTGCTGGGAAACGTTCACAAAGTCCTTACGTCGTAAAGTGCTTTCGTGTAAAAAAACTGAATTACGACTGTGAGACAAAACTATTTTTTAGTAAATCATTCGTTAAGTTGGTTTAAATGCCAAAATAAAATATGGTTGTAGCCTATGGTTGCGATGACGTTACGTGATACCAAATGTTTTAATTTTATAGCGAAATTAGGTTTCAACTCTCAAATAACCGATGTTGATTTTAGTGCGTTAGACATTATTAGTCCTGCTGATAACTTACGATGTCTTACTCTTTATCTTTGGATGTTAACGTTGCTTGAAAGACTCACGCTTATGGTGTTCATCCGTACCCTAATTCGATGTTACTTGTGCGTAGCCGGTCCCGGCGTGGTTGGCGGCAGCTCGCACGGCGCACTTACACGAGCTAGTGCGCGGCGCCGCCGGCTGGCACCGCGCGGTCGGCGCGCGCGGCGGCCAGCTCAGCGGCGGGCAGAAGCAGCGCGTCGCCATCGCACGGGCCATCGTCAAGGTAAGTTAACGGCCATTTCGATTGCTGTGCTCTTTCTTAACACGTCAAATGCCATGCCAGGTTGTAGGACGGGCTGGTCTCCGCAACCTGACGACTTTGATGCGCTTATTTTGCGTGGAGGAGCCGGCCGGCGCGCTATTCATGCCAACTCGGCTCCTGGAGGAACGCTAGTAAGCCCTTCACGTTACCAACAACCTCCTGTAGCGACCCCGGTATTCCGAGGTACTTCACCCTGTAGTCTGCCACTCCGGAACACTCCAGTAGATTGTGCGAGGCTGTTTTGTCCTCTTCCATGCAAGCTCTACACAGGACACTGTCTGTAACTCCCATCATGTGTAAGTGTTCGTTAAGTAGAGCAAGCCCTGTTACCACTCTGACGATAAGCCGCAGCTGCGGTCTTTTCAAACCCCTTCTCGGCCCTTTGGTCTTGTGTAGAGGTATATTTTTTCTTTCTGGGGAGACACTTTAGAATCCATAAAGTACGTCACACTTTCAGGAGGGGGGGGGGTGTCCGTGTTTTGTGACAGTGGAACAAAATTTCTGTAATTTTCATTTCTGTAAAACGTGTGAAATAGGGAAGGGGGGAGGGGGGTTTGTCGTGATTTTGTGTGACGTATTGGATGTGTTTGATTGGATACGTTTTTGGATGGCCCCTTGGTGAGGCGCGACGAAATTTTAAACTTCAGAGAGAGGAATAAAACGCCGATTTAATTCTCGTGTCACTTGTTTTCGTATACCTTTGCTGATGAGAATTCACCTACGAAGGATGTCAAATTGTGCGAGCGCTAATGCGCCAATCAAAATGCAGTGCAACGTCAACACGCTTGATAAACCTGTTGGCAAGTATCTTCAAATAGAACCTTTGTACCGCTTTGATTGCGCGACCTTGCAAGGGCTCATCGCCGATCAAGCTGGGTAATTTCTGATACCTGTCTGGCCTCTGGACTTCAAGGACTAGATAAAGTGCGACGGCTTAACTGCGAGGTGCGGCATGTCGCAACTTATTTCTTACACAAGGAACACTACTTGCCTATGTCGTCGTCTTTTCAGTTAGTGAATGTCACCTTACAATTCGTTAATTTGTCAAATTCTAGGTCTTGTGTACACATCATTCGAACGGCTGCTGGCACGATGGGCAAAAAACTACTAATAAAAAATCCTCTGTTTTCTTTGTGCGATGGTTACCCAATAGCACCAGTGACAACTTTTTCATCAAGGTTGTCCATGTCCATTATAATTCTACATTAACATACCTACGTAATAATGAGGTGGGCAGAACACACGAAACGTCACGTAGATGAAACTATGTATAACCATTTCACATTACATAGTCACATTTAAAACATTTCAATGTTTATAATTTTAAACAAAAAAAAACCGGGGTGACCTTCCATCACCAGCAGGCCTGACTAATTACTGAAATTATAATTTCCAGTCTGCAGGTGCATTCAGTATTGAAAGAATTATCCTTTAACTCCTAAGCATTAAGGAGTTGGCCTTCTATCATCAGCTCAGTCATTTGTTTTTACTGGTGTAGCTTTGAAAAAAATGTACTAAAAACATTACCTGTGCCTATAAAATTTGAGGGTTGCCCTCGATTTCCCTCATATTCCATTATCAGGTCAAGATATGCTGACAATGGGACCACCTGGAAACTATATCCTTTCAGACAAAAAAAGAATTTTCCAAATCGGTCCAGGCGTCTTCGGGTAATCAGCGAACACACATAAAAAAAATAATGACTATAATAAAAAAAAAACCTTTTTTGAAGTCTGTTAAAAATTCGATGTAAGAGCTGTAATAAGTACTGACAGGTTGCAAGCCGTGCAAGCATATCGCTTGAAGCATAACTTAACTTACTTACTCTTATATCCTTAGTCGCTTTTTAGGGTTCCGTACCCAAAGGGTAAAAACGGGACTCTATTACTGAGACTTCGCTGTCTGTCTGTCTGTCTGTCCGTCCGTCTGTCCGTCTGTCACCAAGCTGTATCTCACGAACCGTGAGAGCTAGAGAGTTGAAATTTTCGCAGATGATGTATTTCTGTTGCCGCTATAACAACAAATACTAAAATCAAAATAATAATAATAATTAAGGGGGGCTCCCATAGAAAAAACGTGTTTTTTTTTTTTTTTTTGCAGTTTTGGGTCTATTTAAATAACTGTAATAGCTACTGCTCACAGGATATTTAATTAAATATTTACTTTAAAAATAAATAGTAAAATTAAAATAAAATTAGTATTTAAGGGGGGCTCCCATACAAAAATTCTGATTTTTTGCAGTTTTTGGTACGGAACCCTTCGTGCGCGAGTCCGGCTCGCACTTGGCCGTTTTTATTATAACATCCACGGGAAACGAAGAGGTGTAATTCTAATTCCGACACCACTCGGGATGAGGCGGTGATATAATCCTTTATTTATTGTAAATGAAGTAGTTTCAAATGTCGTCTAAAACGTCTTTGATGATAAATGTGTGCCCTGATTTTGCTGCCAAGGCAAGCGCTGTTGCTACGTGCAGTCGCAAACAGGGAGTATCGATACACTAGCCACTGTTCCCAACTTAGCAGTATAATGCAGTTTTTTTCACGTACTCTCATAATAAATATTGACCGATTATTACACGGCTAAATTAAGTACTATGGCAATTAGGTCTACATCATCTAGTCACTAAAGACCATACTTTAATAAATATGTACAAGTCAAGAACAACGCGATGGTGAGAGAAATACTATTGGCTGCCTTGTCATATGTGGACTGGACTTGCCAACTGCCAGTAAGAAATTCAGAAATGCTAACAATGTAAAACTTCACTTGTTGTTGGCACACGATCTCCTGGCTTGTTTGATTATATGACAACTTCTTAATTTATTAATAAAGAGTAGCGAACCGCTCGGCTTAATATGATTTACTGACTTATAAACTTTCGACAACCTACCGGTAACTCATCATATTCTTGGAAGTTAAAATCGTAAGCGTCAATGGTAGACAAGCTGAATAAATAAATAAATTATCTAAATTATAATACAAAAATACTAAACGCTGGTATGAATCGTATAAATATCGTAACCATTCGACAAAGGATTCTGTACCATGAGTAAAGTTAAAAAAATGTTATGCGTAGGGTTGATTTTGACATTTTTCAATTTGTTTTGAATACAACACACACCCTGAAGAATATTGTGTAGAAAAATTAATTAATTCACTTCAGTACGTAGAAATGTCGAGTTATGCATATTTATAGCCGGTCTCAATATTCTTTGCTTGGCTTAATTGAGACACGTGAATGACAGTTTGTCATTTTCCTATCTCTAGAAAGCTAAACCGTAGACAGATTGAATATTGGGATGTGCCGTTGTTAGTCAATTAAACGATCTAACCGTGCAGACTTCTGCACTATTGCATTTACTATGAAGGAGTTCTAGCATGGGCGTAGCCAGGGAGGGGAGGGGGTTCTGGGGGTTCAAACTACTTTAACCCCCCCCCCCCGAAAACAACAATTGTGTTTTTTTTGTGTCCGACTCGCACTTGGCCGATTTTTTTTTCGTCACCCCCCCCCAAACTAAATCCTGGCTACGCCCGTGAGTTCTAGGGAAGTCCAAAGGTCAATTGGTTAGGGTATATTATCTACGTTCAAGTGCGCAAAGGATGAATTGCTATTTCCTTTTGCCAGGAAATTGTTTTTTTCTTGGATGGTGCCTTGTTTAACGCTTCTCTCGATTCCGATGAAAATGGTCCTCTTTTGTCCATTGGAGCCCTCTTCTCCTTTAAACTTATTTGTACTTAATGTAATGTGATATGCATAAGACTTTAGACTTTTCCCGTTTGGTGTCGTATTGAACAGCACCTCCCATTTTCTTCCCGTGGGTGTCGTAAGAGGCCGACTTTGGGAAAAGTTTAGTGTATTGTTGACGATGGGCTAGCAACCTGTCACTGCAATATCACGTTTAACAATCTGGTTACCCTGAAATTGCTAAACATTGCACTGGAGTTTTTAATTCATGTGTTCTGCCTACCTCTCTTGGGTATATAGGCGTGAGAATAAAGTAGATACTATGTCCTTTACGACATTTGAAATTCCACCGTCGATATGTATGTTAATGTATGGCTTGATAATATTCGCGGGGACTGTCCTAGAAACACGATCGCGCGGGCTCTCATACTATTTTTATTAATTTAATGATTTTTGTAAGTACTATCGAACCCACTGATTCCTGACCCATCGCAGAACGTTGTCACAATAAACGTTATTGAGATTTCGCATATCGAGCAATGCAATGTCACTATGACGTTTACTGTGAATAGGTTCTATAATGGGTCGGGAATCAATTGGTTCGATGGTATAAAGTTCAAAAATCTGGTTTAACACATTGGATTCCGAGGTTGTGCCCTCGAATGTCGCAGACACTCGACGGCCTCAAGCAACTGGCACTGGCAGGGCCGTGCCCTTACGAAACACACAATCCTTCATTATAATTCAATTCGAGTAAATTTTTAAACTGTTGATTTTCGAGAGTTATCTAAAACATAATTCAAAAGTCTAAATTATCATTTCTTCCTTTCGCGTGCGTCACTGTGACCGGCTACGAAGCCGGATACGGAGCTTTTGATTGCAGTTTTAGATAGCAGATTTTAATTTACGGGTAGGTACCTACCTATACCTACTTAAGGTCGATTTAACTTTGCAATAGTATGTATTCATAATAATGTATCTAATATACGTTCGGATGCAATAAGAACCTGTATTACCTGTATGGTGCATTATAATTTTAACTCTATAAAATCGGTTTACAACAGGTATAAAACAGGTGATGAATGCCGTTAGAAAGAAGGAAACATTTTTTTTAAACTAGCTGTTTCCCGCAACTCCGTCTGTGTAGAGTTATTTTTTCGCAATCACACGGGATCTATGTACAGTCAAGGAAATTGATTACTGTGCCACTTTGTACCTTTTCACAAGAAATGTCACTGTGTCACATACCATACTTTCTACTAATCAAAGCAATATGAAACTCACTATGAAAAGGTTCAAAGTGGCACAGGTATCAATTTCCTTGACTGTACCTACTTACCTACTTTTCCGGAATAAAAAGTAGCCAATGTGTTAATCCAAGGTGTAAGCTTAAGTGTCAAGAGGTAACGAACATACACATACAATCGCAAATTTCTCATTTACGAGGGTCGTTCAATAAATTTTGAGAATGATAAAGACGCAAATAACTTTTAACTTATATTATTTTATTTTTCAATGAAGTCACATTTCAGAAGTATATATTATGCTTATTATATTTTTATTTGTAAGCTTAAAAAATCTTTAAAAAAAAAATCTTGACCCCTTACAAAAACTTGTACCGCAGCTATATCAGCGTAATCATATTCAAATTTTTGACCTGTGAGGTGCTCTTTTAACCGCGGAAATAAGTGAAAATCACTAGGAGAAAGGTCTGGTGAATATGGCAGATGCTCCATCAATAAAAAGCCAGCATTTTTGATGGCAGCCATCAGAACTCTTGATTCATGTGCGGGTGCATTTTCCTGGTGAAACAAAACACCTTTGGAAATTTTGAAATTTTCCCTCGGCTTTCCTTGCGTATAACATACGATTTTTTTTAATTTGTTCTGCATATTAATGCTCCGTGATTTTAGCTCCATGATTGAGATATTCAATCATAACAACCCCTTAGCTATCCCAAAAAAGAGAGACCATGACTGCATGGCAGAGATGATATTGCCTTAAATTTCCTCGGAGTCAGAGATGAAGGCTTCCTCTAAGTCATAGATTATTGGTTGGTTTCTGGGTCGTAATGGTGAAGTCACATTTCGTCCATTGTTACAAAACAATCCAAAAATCGGTCGGGATCTTGCTGTAACCATTCTAAACAGCTCTGTGAAACCTGCAGTCTGGTTTGGTTTGTTTCTGAGCGTCCGTAAGCATTCTGGGTACCCAGCGTGCTGATACCTTTTTCATGCCCATATGGTCATGTCATGTATTATATTCTGAACACTCCCGACAGAAATCTTTACTTCTTCAGCTGTAGACCAAATAGTTAACACGACGATCCGATAAAATTATTTTCTTGTTTTTTTTATCATTTTGTTCAGTCACTGCAGTGTTCAGGCGCCCTGAGTGTGGGTCGTCATTAGTGGTCGATCTTCCCCTTTTAAATTCGGCACATCACCTTGTAACCGTAGAGTAAGAAGGAGCGTGAACCCCTAATGTTTTATGAAAACCTAAATGAGCTTGCTCAGTAGTAATTGATTTCAAGCAAAGGTGTTTAAATACCGCACGAACTTCAATTTCCTCCATTTTTTACCGTTTGGACGCGACACAACGAAATCAATGTGTTCTATTTAAAAAAAAACAAACAACTGTCAAGTTATTTTTTTTTAATTTTTATTACAATTACATGGGCTATGCCTGACAGTACTTTTTTATTTCTTTGCTAAAGAATTTATATGTCATTTTCATTATTTATTGAACACCCCTCGTATAATATTAGTGTCATGATCATGAAGGTGAACGGTATTTTTCTAAAAAATAAATTTTAATTCAAACGTGCCAGAGAAAGCCTGACTGACAATCATCAAATTTTTCGCGTTGATTGATGAGGACAGATGAGACATTTGTTGTTTATACATATACTTACTTCACAAACAACGCATGACATATTTGTGCTCATTTTGATGTTTCCTAATTTATGTCCAAACTAGTGAAATCCTTTTTTGGGATTTTTTGGTGTAGGTATACAAATCTTTACCCTTGATTGTACCTACAATAGTGACAGGTTTCTAGCCTGTCACCTAAAATATACCTAATCTATTTCCTTAGTCGCCTCTTACGACATTCACGGAGGCATGAAGAGGTGTTATCCTAAATCCGGATCCGGATACTTACAAAAATTTTGGAATATTGTGCAATTTTTTATTTTACGGACTAACATAGTGACGTTATTATAATTGGATATTAATAACTAGTATGACGATACTCCTTTCCTGTCGATAACACCTAGACGAGTCTAAAGTGCGTCTGGTCCAAAAAACAAAGCGATAACAACAGATAACATTGTCAACATGTTAAGGCGTTTCCAAGTTAATCCGTTAGGGTTAGGGCCGATTCACACCGGAGTGGTAGCGATCGGTAGCGGTCGGCTCTCATCGCCGCCGGCGGCCGAACACCGCCCCCCGAACCTACGTTGCCAGTTTCTTTTGTCCAAGCCGGGACTTTTAAATCAAGAAAAACTCGTTTTTAAAGCGTGACCAATAAAATTTGTGACGTCTGTCATAAAGGTACTACTTAGGTGGTTTTACATACATAATACATACAATCGCGCTTATGTTCCCAAATGGGGTACGCAGGGCACGAAACGTGAAATAGACAAAACCATAATCGACAATACTCTACAAAATCACAGAGCCGTTACATTATTCAGTCATATGGTCGCTGTTAAGCATTCATGTGTTAACCCACAAAAAATCGAGTATTGAGTTATGAATGCAGTCTTATTCTTTATGCCACAA
>BHDV01004315.1:46890-62676 GCA_005406045.1 Adoxophyes honmai
AGATTGTTCTCAAAAAACTTTAACTGCTGATTACTCAAAACTAGGTCAGTGTGGGTTAACACACGAATGCTTAACAGCGTCCATATATCATAACAGTCAAAATAAATGTAACTTACACAACCTTTTTACTTCTTTCACCTACTTATGCTAAAATCTAAAATTATGATAAGGGGTCATCCATAAAGTACGTCACACGTAAAGGGGGGAGGGGGGGGGTCGACAAAGTGTGACATGGTGTGACAAGGGGTGGGAGGGGTACTAAGTTTCGTGACATCACATTGTCTATCTTTACGTCTGCAAAATTTCAAAGCAATCGGTTTTGATTTAATGTTGATTTCATAAAAAGTACTTAATTTAAATGGAAATAAAACTAAATTTGGAACTGCTGTTGTAATTTAATAATTTTTCGATGTGAAATTGCAAAACTGGTGACATCACACTAGGGAGAGGGGGTCTCAGAAATGTGACCACCTGTGACAAGGACGGGGGAGGCTAAAAAAATCATGAAATTCGTGTGACGTACTTTATGGATGGCCCCTAAGTGGCTACAAAACTTGAAATACTTAGTCATTTATGTAACGTTACGTTTCATGTGCTCTGCTACCCCATTTGGAAATACTGGCGTGATGTTTATGTGTACATCAAAACATATATTATTAAGAATGCATTTAAACAAACACGAATAAAATTTAGACTCGAAATAAGTCACTTTACTCGCGAGTAAATAACTTTTTCATATGAAAAAAGCGAGCAAAAGTGTCTTATTCCAGGACTAAGTTTTATTCTCGTTTGCTTAAATCGTTCCTTAGTGAAATACATCAACCCTGTTACTTTATTGGCATTATTCGATATGCGTTTCATACATTAGTTGTTAGGTTTTATTTTGGGTTCGACAATGAAACAAATTGTTGCATGACATTCTTTGACAGTTTTCCCATCAGGCCATCACAAACAGTGTTCCCTATTTAAGACGTTAATTCCTACGAAATTCCGCAACGTGAACACACCGAAAACTTAAATGATCAGGCTTTCTTTCTAAGGAAGCTTTTATTTAGTTTCACCTATCCTGATATTTCTTGCAAGTTAAATTTGATCCATACATCGATTGAGTTGAAGTTTTGTATAATCGTGTAATGTAATGTGTAATAAGTCTGATAACATTTTACAACAATCTGGTAGTAGAATTCTGGAGGCCCGGCTAGATTTCCGCAAGAAGGAGTTATTCAACAGTTAGTCCCACTTTGAATTAATACAATTAACTAGGATGAATGACAATGAACAGTCAGCAAAGAGCTTGTATTTTTTTTTTTTTTACACATCGGATATTCTTAATGATTAATTGCATACCTATTTCATTGTCAAGTGACAAATTAATCGACCATCTGAAGATCACACTGCATTTTTGTTTCAGAACCCGAAAATCCTGATCCTCGATGAAGCTACCTCAGCCCTGGACACGCTGTCCGAATTCTTAGTCGATAAGGCGCTGAAGAACATCAGCAAAGACCGAACTGTGCTCACCATAGCACACAGACTCAGCACTATACAGTCGGCTGACGAGGTTGCAGTCATAGACAACGGTGCTATAGTCGAGCAGGGACCCTACGCCGACCTCATAGCCAAGCCGGGCGGCGTCTTCAGAGAACTGATCACGCACCAGACTCTATCCAAAAACAAAAGAGAGGTGCAAAACACTTAACACACGCCACAAAATGTTGTATATTTTACATACAAAATTTAATGTGATATAATGCAGATATTTTTTTATTCCAAGTTCATTTTAGATTAGTTGTAAATGTTTTATTATAGACTGGATTGACGCCAATGATTTGAAAGGAAATCGTTCGTTAGATTATGTTATTTAATGATGTTGTGTAGTGCCAGCGTCAGAGAAAAGTAACCCCCCTAGACCTTAAAGATTATCTCTTGCTCTTGTCGGCAAACGCACGGAAACATGTCGCTCGCTCTGAGAAGCTTACAGAGCTCACCTCTCCCTGCATTGCCACGCCCATCTCTCTGCCAGGTCAGCAGTGATATTTGAATTGAAACGGCAAATGCGTGGATTATGATCTGGCAGCGACGTGGTTGAATGCATTCGCCGACTAGCGATAATTTTTAACGTCTGGGGGGTTACTTTTCTCTGACGCTGGCTGTACAAGTTGTGTTGTTTTCAGGTTTCTGTGAAGTCCAATAGGAGTTAACCAAGTCGCTTTAGTGAAATATTTTTGGGTACAACACTTTTTTGTTTTATTTTTCGTTTTTTTGCAATGGAATTGAAATATGTACAATTGTTTACATTAAATAGGGCTCAAATGATCCTTCTGTTTACTATCCTGTTGAGGGTTTGGGGTCATTATTCAATGTTTGCTTCCAATAGCCACGTAAGTAATCGTTGTAATCATTATTGCCCTTGGAGCTAATAACGAATTGTTGACTGCTATGAACTAGCAAATGACAAAGCAATTACAAAAGGACCGTAATTTTATAAACTATAGTATAATTTACAGTATATTTCCATTAGACAGAAACTGCTATTTATTACAATTTTAATATAAAAAAAATGTTCAGAATGCAGAAAGCGTTTAAGTAATAATTATTATTTATGACAGTTCAATCTATGTTTAGTCTTAAATTAAAAACGGGTAGCGGATTATTGTTTCACTGGAACAAATAAAATGTTTGTTGTTATTGACGTTGTGTTTTTATTTACTCTTTACGAAAGTCAAACTAGTTCATTATCGGAGTTGTGAACCTGTTGGCGCTTGATAAATTTGTTTGTTTTGGTGGTTGGTAAATATAAGAAGAGTTGTAGTTGGACCTTGTACCGGCGCGCGCGCCAGCGAGCGGCTATAGGAGCGCGCGCGCGCATTAACGCGGCACTCTTACGCGGGAAAACATCGCGGTCATGTCTCACTTGAAAGTTTTACGCGGGAATGTTGCGAGAATATTCAGCAACCCCGCGAAAAGTTTAAACAAAAAAATTAACCGTGATGTGTTTATGAACAGCAGGTGCCTGGCCACCAAGGCTGCGCCCGTGGTCGAATGTAAATACCTGACGTCGCCCTGGGGTGAGATCGAAGTTGGTAAAGAGACCCTGACTGATTTTGTGTTCCGGGACGTCGAGTTATGGGCGGACAAGCCTTCCGTGGTAAGTTTTGAATTTTCTTTTGCTATTTTTTGTATATTTTTTTTCAACGGCGTGCAGATAATGATACTATTATAAATATGTGTTTTTATTTTGTTATTAATTTAAGAATTTTAAGATATACAGAAAAAAATACGATTTCGTCGGAAATAATTTATTTTACAGTAATTGTAATTGTAGGACGGGCTGGTTTATTTTAAAGTAACAAAATTTGTACAACAGTAAAATTGTACGCGGTTCACATAAACCTTATCATATTTCTAACATGCCGTGGCATTGCGGTGTAGGTATTCGGCCCACAATTAGTGTTAGTTAATGAATGCACACGTGCAATGCGGTCGTCCCTCTCCAATTTAGCTATTTACATGCAGTACAAAGTTCACTGCGCTCTATTATACGGATGTGAGATACTGACATACCAATTATAAATAGTCCCTATGCGAAGGTTGAGGCTACGGCGACGCGGTTGGCAAAGAAAAGCGTTCCATCGTAACGGAAAATTTAAAACAATTTTTACCAAGCTTCCTTAATATTTAAGACTCAACTCAGATACTTCCTGGTTCCAAATAATAGAAGAAATGGCTCTCGCGTGCAGTCGCTAAAGACTTTAACTATTTATAAGTCTAGCGCTGCACTCTCATTGATATTTGCATCCCTAGAGACTGTAAATAAACAGACATTCGGCGAGACGTTAGTGTTTAGTAATAGTACCAGCTTGTCGCAAATAGAGAAGCCGGCGCCCTAGACTAGAGCAGCCACACCTCGCCGAGCCAGGTGTATTGCGTTAGGTTACTAGCCAGCTGTAATTTCGTAACTTATCAGTTTCCATCGCGGGCCTAATCGATTGGTAATTCAATTTAACTTTACATAATCAGGAAAAAGGATACGCAGTGCGGATTATTGCGGGCTTATCGACGTAAAATTAAAATTGTTGCGGAGGCTGACGCGCGTGGAGCATTGCCAATTTTATTTACAGTAAAGGACCGATTGCTTACTTCAATATCAAAGTTCGGCTAGTGACCGTTGACCCCATTCGAAATGATCTTGGGATTTGAAAATAGCTTCTGCACACAAACCTATATAATATTGTCTAATTGATAATAAACACACGCTACAATACGAGTTTCCGCGCAGAACGACCGCATGAAATCAAACCGGAGAGAATTAAATAACGTTGGTTCATAATAGCTAATGGTTTTACCACGACTGACCTACGCTCTGGACTTTGCTCTAGTCAACTGCTAATAAACCTATTTACTACTTGTTTACACTCGTACACTCGTAGGTACTTACCTTGACGGAACCACCGAAGGACTCCGGGCTAAAAAATAAAACATCAACTTTTCAAGCTTTGTCAGCTTTTGATGCAAATGTAGAATGACTTATAAGTTCTAGTAAGACACTTTATCATTTAACTTGTACTTTGTACTATGCTTAACAAATCGATTACTTAGATTCACCATCAGAGTGCATGCTTAAATTTAAATTGTATAGTTTACCTAGATATTGGTTTCACTTGATAACGATCGGTGGTAAAATCTCGGTCGTGACAGTATGGTCGTGACGATTTCTGATATAAAAATAATTAAATGTTGTGTTACTTAAGTGTTTAACACTTACGTTTTTTTAATGCAGTTACATTTTGCATTCGTAAGCCATCAATCGAAGATTAAATGAAGTATTCGTAGATACTCTGGGCTAAGTGTCGCAGAATGACCACTGTTTAAGAGTAGCTTTAGTACACTGTAGGTTTAGCACAGCAACACGCGCGAGTTGTTTCATGCATGGGTTTGACTACCTATCACCGTCTTGCCAGAGACTTCAGAAAATTACAGGTAGACTAAGTATCCGCCGCAGGAGGCAACTCGAGCGTGCTGCCGTGCTAAGCTTACTAGCAGGCTATTGCGTGGCAACTTAGCCGTACTAGCTTAGGAGCGTATGTTAGAGATATTTTCACTATTGCACCAATTCTGTCTTCATACCTCTGATAATCTGACTCAACCCTTTCTATAGACATGCGGCGCCTCCGGCCGCGGCTATGACTACGGTATGATGAACCTGATGATCGAGCGGTGTGCCAACGGGCTAGCTGGCGCTTTGAAGCTGAAGCCTGGCGAAAAGATCGGCCTCATTCTTCCGAATCTCCCTGAGTTCGTCGTGCTGATCCATGGAGCGATGAAGGCTGGACTGGTGGTCACTTTCGCCAATCCTCTGTATACTGCAGGTATGCAACTAGATATTCTTATAATCCGATCAGTTTAAGTTGACATTTAGCGGACAAAATTTGAATTATTCTCAGAAATCCAAAGGTAAAACTGGAAATCATTATACTGCTGCTTATTACTGTAATAGTAATAAGTGGTATTGCAATAATGATTTCCAGTTTTGCCTTTGGATTTCTGAGAATACTTCAAATTTGGTCCGTAATAATGATTTCCAGTTATAGGTACCTTTGGATAATTTGGACAGTTTTTGTTATGTTCTCAAAACAAACGGTTTCTCCATTCGTCGCGTCGTCATCTACGTGAGACACGTCTTACTCGAATTTATACGTTGAGAGAATCGCTTAATTAGAATAAGATGAGTATCCAGTTATTTCCATTTTACGCGGCGGTATGGCTACCTAACCCGTACCGATCTATGGTTAGCTAGGTAGGTTTCTAAAAAAAAATGGTTACGTTTGCATAATTTCTAAGACATTTTACGATTATACTTACGACCTTATTTTAGTTATTTTGTCTACGTACCTTACGTTTCGCGTGCCCTGCCTTCCCCAAGAGCCATTCGGGACACAAGTGTTGTGTGTACCTATTTGATTTGTACCCAGGTAGTGTTACCAATCATTTACCAATATTCGTATTAGATAACAATAGGCAGATATCAGTTTTTTTAATGCTAGTCATCGCTACCGTCACCTGTTACCGGATCATTAATTGGGTTTTTTGAATAAATACTGATAGTCATGCATGGTTTGAAAATAAACGGATTTCATAAAACAAATAATTTCGTGTGTGTTTGATGCTAAAATAATTGGAGGATGTTGACTGAAATAAAATACTTGAGGCACTTAAGCAGGTAAATGATGGGTGTAATTCGAGTGTTATTAAGCAGATTGTTGGGAAATAATCATCACGATCATTTACTAAAATATACAAAAACACAGCGACGATTAGGTACACCTTAACCAAATAATGTCACGCGGTGAAAAGACAAATAAAATAATCGATACGAAAAAACACAAAACAGAATTGACGTTAATGATTCTCTACGCCGATAGGTAATTACCATACATCGGTTTCGCGGGGGCAAAAATGTACTGACGTTTAAAAGTGCGAGGACACATTAAACTAATTTTATTTGTTGATAAGTTGATATCGATAAAAATGACGGACAACCATTGGGTAATTCAAACTTAGCCATTAGTTTACTTATGATAATACATGCATACATACCTACATCCAATCACGCCTATGTTCCCAAATGGTGTAGGCAGAGCACATGAAACGTGACAGACAAAACCTTGATTATGACTATATCACGCTTCGCAGCCACTTCTAGCGTAGTTTTAGCTTTACAAAGATGGAAGATGTAGAATAGTGGCAGGTTGGTAGCCTGTCGCCTAAAACACACCTAAACCTATTTCCTTAGTCGCCTCTTACGACATCCACGGAAGAAATGGAGAGAAGGTATTATTCTATCTCGACACCATACGGCAAAACATTATGATAATGATGGTTAAAAATTTATTTTTATCAATGTCGATAAACTTAGTCGATATTTAATTAAGCACTAGCACTGGTACATTTTTGCCCCCGCAAAACCGGTGTATGGTAATTACACTTAATTTCTGTATCGAAATAGCCGAAAATTGGTTAAGGTCATTGACCGATAACAATAGTAGTAGACAATGAACCTTACGATGTAACACATGACAGATCTAATTCTAATATTTTATACATAACATGAATAAATATCACGCCCTATTCAACAAGATAAGATTGCGCCACACCCTTCAATTTCTGTAGGCTTAGTACATCAACATGGACAAGTTGTGTCGCGCGCAGGATACTGTATGAGGCAGTAACACATGTGTGTTACTGGGTCCAGCAACGACTTCGCCTGATAGTATCCTATTACCCATAGATAGACACCTACAATACTAGAGGAGTCATAGCGCGGTGCCAACTTTTTAGGCAGGACTATCTTATTTTCTTAAAAGTCTAGCGCCTAAGTAGTGAAGTCGCTCTATTCAGACGAAATATTTTCTTTTGCTTCATGTCTCACAATATACCTATTCACTCACGACCCACAGTTTGGGAAACGCTGATGTATGGCTATAAAATTACAGTAAACAATTTACGGAGATTATGACAAGGATATTATGTTGTAGCAATATTTTTACGGATTAGTGTTTAGAATATTATCATGGATATCTGAAGCTTCTTAATCCGTAATTCTTACTTTTTGAAATCCGGAATGACATTTTTGTTAGGTGTTGAAATTAGTCATTGGAAAAATAGGACGGTGCAAAGGTCTCTACTTATACACAACTGACTCACTTACGAATCTGTGTAAATTGACACAGTTAAGTTTAATTAATTGGATTACATAGTTATTGTTATAATCGAAAGTACTTTGAGTTCTGTTCAGGTGTTTTCTGAGATGTAGTAGGTATTGTATCTGTGTAGCTGTACCTTTTGTCCGAAAAAAACTTTTGCCGAGTTCTTTCACAAAGTAGTGTTACTTTTTTAACCTACAAGTATTTTTTTGTCTTTGTTATCGTTAAATAACAATAATAATTGCAACAATCAAAACAAAAAATTAAATATTTACCCATTAAAATTATACAACTGTAAAAAAACTATGACCGACTAGCTATCTAAACTTGACTAAGTACTCAGATACAGAAAATCTCCTGTCATTAGTTAACGCACCCCTTTAACACACACACACACACACACACACACACACATTGTTGTTTTAAGTGTAATAGTGTAATTCCTTTTTAAGCCACTGATCAATTGTAACTACAAATTGTTAAGAAGAGCGAGGCCTCCTGACACAAGTTTCTAACTTAATAGGAGGTCTCAACCTATCTCTGTATTACGAAGCTTTGAAAAGGAAAATAAAGTTTTTTATTATTACGTGATTTAAGTATTATAATTTTAAGAAGTTTAAAACATAACTAAGCTTACTTAGCCATAATAATTAATACCTAATATAGAAACTTCGTTACATTAGACTTGGGTTGTTATTTTCTCTAGAGCAATCTATGCATTAGTTACAGACGGTGTTATCTCGATGAGCACCTCCAATAACAATTAAGATGACTTAAGTAGCGTAGGTATCGACAAAGTGTAGGCAATTAAAATAACCACAAAGCCAATTATAATGACGGAGGTAATTTTACTCATTACTGTGTCAAGTTCAAGGTTCAGTTATAAATTGCATGGTTGCGTAACTAGTTCTAATACTTAAGGTAGATAGTCTGTACTCTGTACCAATATTATAAAGCTGAAGAGTTTGTTTGTTTGAACGAGCAAATCTCAGGAACTACTGGTTCGAATTGAAAAAATCTTTTTGTGTTGGATAGACCATTTGTCGAGGAAGGTTTTTGGTTATTATAACATCACGCTGCGACCAGTAGGAATGAATAATGTGGAAAAAACGGGGGAAAATATTCATCTTTGAGAGCTTCCGTTGCATGCGCTGCGAAAACGATTTAATGCGAAAATAGGGGTTAAAAGGGGGGGATAAAAATGCTACGCGGGCACAGCTAGTTAATACAATAATTGACGCCCAGATAGCCCAGCGGTTAGAGAACCTGACTGTGAAGCTTAAGGTCCCGGGTTCGATCCCCGGTCAGGGCAGATGTTTGTATGATGAATATGAATGTTTGCTTTCGAGTCTTGGATGTTTATCTATATATAAGTAAGTTTATCCGTTGTCTAGTACCCATAACACAGGCATTAAATTGCCTCCTTTGGGACTAGGTGATTGGTGTAAATATTGTCCAGTGCTATAAATGCTATAAGAATAATGCTACGCTAATAGAATAAAATAGGTAGGTATAGTAGGTATCTATGTCATTAGGTATTTAATCAAAGATTATATTTCTGTGGGTATGGATAACGCTCCAAACGCACTGACAGCGGAAGCGGAGCTGCGCGGGGGCGTGATGGTATGAACGAACTGCATACTTCCCGGCCAGTGCGCCATCTTTCGTATAATTTCGAATATTACAACCGATACCATCATACCACAGTGCCGCGCCGCCCCGCTTCTACTGTCAGTGTGTAGGTCTACTTAAAGATTTCTATGTGTAACTCTAATGATAGTCATATCAAACTAAACCCTTTTTTTTCCTTCAACAGAGGAAGTCCGCCGTCAGTTCGTAGATTGCAACGTGAAGTGCATCGCCACCATAGAGATGTTTATGCCGGTGGCCCAAGAAGTTTGCAAGTCACTAAAGGACTACAAGGGCACTATCTGGGTCGGCAGCGATGTCGAACATGACAACGGTACCCTTTTATAGTTATTTATATAACGGTTGCATAATAAAAGGCATTCATGTACAAGGTGTTACAAAACTGCGGGTAAAGCCGAAAGGGGGTTAAATGTTAAATGGCCCATTATAAGGAGTCGATTTATAATATTTGAGAACCATAGTATCGCAGTTTGACTTATCGCCAGAATCAATTAAAAAAAAGAATTTCTCATTAATGTGCCAACCCTACTATCAAGTAATTAAAGATTAAATAACACAGAATGTACATGTTCAAGGGCGTACCCAGGTTCTGGGCCAGGGGGAGGCAAATCCGATTTTTATAAGCTACTTATTAGTAAAGAATAAAAAAAAACGGCCAAGTGCGAGTCGGACTCGCGCACGATGGGTTCCACACCAAAGACAGCAAAAAAACATGTTTTTTCTATGGGAGCCCTCCTTAATTATTATAATTATTTTTTATTTTTAGTACTTGTTGTTGTAGTGACAATACAAACACATAATCTGTGAAAATTTCAACTGCCTAGCTATCACGGTTCATGCGAGACATCTTGCGGAATGGTGACTAAAAAAACGGCCATAATATCATGTTTTCTCTATGGGAGTCCCCCTTAAATAAAATTTAGGTATGCTACTTTCTTAATTTTCTTGAATTTTGGATGCATGGTGCATTAACTAAAAAAAAAAAAATTGCTGGTTTATTATATAAATCGGTAGGACTAATGTTTAGGATAAAATTTGTCTAAGAAACATTTGGTCTTACTCTTAGATAAGTACGAAATATTCATGAAATTGAATATTTATTACATGTTTTTTTTAACAATGCCTAGTACTGCAGCGCTATTGTCTAACGCACCAAAAATCGAAATCGTGTTTAATTTGGCAGTTGATGTCAAAAATCGCTTCAAAAATGATACATTTCAAAGCGAACTGACACTAAAACTGTCGAATTAAACATGATTTCGATTTTTGGTGCGTTAGACAATAGCGCTGCAGTGCTAGGAATTGTTAAAAAAACAAGTAATAAATATTCAATTTCATGGATATCTCGTACTTATCTAAGTGTAGGACCAAAATGTTTCTTAGACAAATTTTATCCTAAACATTAGTTCTATCGATTTGTATAATAAACCAGCAATTTTTTTTTTAATTTTTAGTTGGATCGATTCCCGGTTGAGACAAGCAAAATTTTAAAAATCTTTTAATGCAGTTTTGTTTCTTTTTAAAAATGAAGGAATGTTTCCTTTCAGCAAAATGAGCTAACTAAAAGATTTAGAGTAGTTCCCCTCCAGGGCCCATTGAAACTTTCCACCCTGTATACTTGTCGAGATTGTTTCTTCACGAACTATAGGTATAATGTAATTACAATTAATTGAGTACGTACGTTAAAACACGTATTTAGGCTATTAGATAATTATTAGACATTAAACATTATACGCAATTTCAACTCTTATAAGCGCCTACCGATACCTAATAGCAGTTCTGTTTTAACAAGCCACAACACAATCATTCTTATTTCCTCAGTGTTAATGTGTTTTTTTGCCATTCAAGGAGTCTACGGCCTCAAGCCTCTGTTGATGGCGGACCATGAGGCGGACTTACCCGACCTCAACTGCGACGATGTATGCCTGATCCCATACTCCAGCGGAACAACGGGCATGCCGAAAGGGGTCATGCTAACACACAAGAACCTCGTCTGCAACCTGAAGCAGGTGCAGTGGCCGAAGATGATGAAGTACGAGGGGGAGAAAGGTGAGGCCATGTTAATAGAGTTGGTCAAATCTTGGAAGCTGAATTTGACTCTGTGGGAAAGATTCCAATAGAGATCTCTCTCTCCAGGCAGATGTTATGCCGAGAGAAAGTTGAAAGTTGTATTTATGCAACCGATCATCGAAACTTCGCTACCGCGATGAAGGATCGTTTAGTTCGGCTATTCGACGAATGTGGCGCTGGGGCGCTACAACCTTTTTCTTAATTGCCCATTGAGCTGATATTTTACACATGTACCTACGAAAAGGTGCTTTGATGATGCTGGAGGGTGGCTACAGTGATTCTAAATAAATCCTGATAAACACACCGTGTTTGGGCTTCTTAGATTTGTCTCGATCTCGCACAATAATTTCATCCTGGTGGGTCACCAGGAAGAAAAAATACAGTCACGAATAAATGCTAGTTATAAATTTAATTATGAAAATATCGTTTTATTGTTTGATGATGATAATGATAACTTTGAAAGTCTGCTTTATTATTAAGTACATTTATAATTTATATACTTATTTTTTATTGATTTAATTTGCGATTTTCTCAACAATAAGAGAGTCGATGATCTTTATCGATTTGATGCTAACAAATTCGCAACTTTTCTGCAACTGAAGCATTGCTTATTTATTTTTCTAGGCAAAGGCGATGTTGTATTAACGGTGCCGCCATTCTTCCACATCTACGGATTCAACGGTGTGCTCAATTACAACCTCGCCATCGGATATCACGTTGTCAGTATGCCCAGGTACGTCGGGAACGGGAACAATGTTGGTCCACAATACTCAACAGCTCAGACAAACTTCATAATGATCAAGCATGAAGGGATATGCTTTTGTTTTTCCCCATATTTTTGTTTTCTCCCTCTCCCGTTAAATTTACTAAAAATTCAAAGTACACATACCTACATAGGGACATAAGGCAGATAAGCAGTTGGAAATAGAAGTTGCAACCTTTTTATAATGTGTAATGAGCTTTTTCTGAGGTACTCCATGTAAGTAGGCCGCAGACACTTACTAGAGAGGTCAATCTGTGGTAGGTATTGTGATTTGATCTAATTATGGAGTATGCGAAAGCGATTACGTGTAACACGGAACGTCAAGACACTGTGTAATTCCTGAGCTAGCTGAAATATTACTCCATTAGGTTGCTATACCTATTCATTTTATTGCTCAACACATCAATCACCAAAGCTTAGTTACAGTCTAGATGCAGGATATCACTTGACTGTAGAGGAACTGCAACTCGACGATAGAGGGCACTAGGGTGCTACAATGCGAACCAATTTTCACATGCACACTCTTCCAGGTTTACCCCAGAAGACTACATCAAGTGCCTATCAGAGTACCAGCCCACGACGCTATTCGTAGTGCCCTCGCTCCTGGCTTTCCTTGCAACGCACCCCGCTGTGAAGAAAGAGCACCTTCAATTCGTAGAGACCATTATGGTGGGCGCCGCGCCGACCACAGACAGTATGCTAGAGAAGTTCTTGCTCAAGTGCGAGAAGACGAAAGATGAAATTCGGCTGTTGCAGGGTAACTATTTTTTTTTAGCATAAAACTACCGCGAGGCTCAGTCATGGTGAAATAAAACAGAGCGACTCACGTTTTTATATCAAGATTAAGAGCCCGTCCCACCGCGTCGGGCGCCCGCACGATTTTTAATCGGGCGTCGTAGCCGCAATACATTTTATATGGAGCTGTTCACACACGCCCGACAGTCGGATCCGACATAAAATGTCGGGCGTTCAGCGAGCCCGCACGCTGATAAAAAATCGTGCCGGGCGCGCTGTTCACATCAAATAGGATGTCGGGCCGACCCCGCTCGCGCCTCACCCCCTGTACCTGCCGCGCGTCGCGTTCGCGCATTCACATTGTCGTGGCCGACAGCCGACTGGTGTCGACACCGATTAAAAATCGTGCGGGCGCCAGACGCGGTGGGAACGAGCTCTAACTCGACTTTTTCGGACCAATTCGGGACCCATCATCTGGAGTTACGCACCTGGAGTGCCCGTCTATCCGCCGCCGGATATGTTTTTAGTTTTTAAATTGGCGGGTAGTTATAATAGTGACTAGTGTAATAGCTTTCTTCCCGTGGGTGTCGTAAGAGTCGACTCTGGGAAAGGGGTTAGTGTATTGTGTGCGATGGGCTAGCAACCTATCACTGCAATATCACGTTTAACCATCTGGTTACCCTGCTGAAATTGCTAAACATGGCACTGGATTTTTGAATTCATGTGCTCTGCCTACCTCTCTTGGGAATACAGGCGTGAGAATATTTATGTATAATAGTGACAGGGAAATAAATTACTTAAGTAAAAAAGGCAAAATTGGATTTAAAATGCAACTAAGAACATCAAGAATAAGTGGTTTAAGTCAGCCGCATATCTCGTTCCCACGGTGTATTTTTTTACAGATTGTTATTGATTGAAAGGTAGGTTGCTCGTTATTACATTTACATCTTGGATGTACAAAGTACAGTGGGCGAGTGTGCGTAATCCCACGGTAATCGATATTGCGATATTCAGTTTTTACATTGCATCAGCTTTGACTAGAATCTAGAATCACTAACAAGTGGATGGTTTAGGGACGATAGATAGTAAAGCATGAAGTAGTTTTGATGAAATGATGCAAAAGCTAGGAAATGTGGACACTATTGGCAAAGGACGGAACGGATGTAGGCCCAGCAAAAGTACGAATAGAAATATGTAGGTTTATCAAAAACCTGGTAAATTAAGAGTCCGACGTACACTGCAATCGAGTTCGCTAATACGTACTGACAATCATTCATAAATATCTACACAAGGACTTTATTAAGTGTCTCCCGTGTGGTGCCGGGTTAGAATATCACCTCCCTCTTTCTTCCCGTAGGTGTCGTAAGAGTCGATTCTGGGAAAGGGTTGTGTATTGTGGGCGATGGGCTAGCAACCTGTCACTGCATTATCACGTTTAACCATCTGGTTACCCTGCTGAAATTGCTAAACGTGGCACTGGATTTTTGAATTCACGTCATCTGCCTACCCCTCTTGGGAATACAGGCGTGAGAATATGTATGTAGATAAGTGTAACTGTGTAGTGTAGTTTTACTGTGTGTGGTGTTGGGTTGAGAATAGCGCCTCTCCATTTCTTCCGTGGATGTCGTAAGAGGCGACTAAGAAAATAGGTTAATTTATGTTTTAGGCGGCAGGCCATAGCATGTACGTTGCTATAGCAACCTGTCACTATTATACTACCTCTTCCTCCTTTTTTGAAACCTAAAATTGGGCTGCGAAGCGTGGAATAGTAAAAAAAGTATAAAGCGCTCTAGGAGCCTATTTGTATTTCTGAATCATCCATCCTTCGTTTTGCTATAGTCATGGTTTGTTCCAGGTTACGGTATGACCGAGAGTTCGCCCGTGACCCTGATGACCCCATACGTGTACCCATACAGCAAAGTGGGCTCCGTGGGACAGCTCATCCCCAGCACCCAGGGGAAGGTGGTCTCTCTCACCACGGGAGAAATGCTCGGCCCGCACAAGTCCGGGGAACTTCTGCTGAGAGGGCCTCAGGTACGTGCAAGTCGATGATCTTTTAGGGCTAGGCAAGAGCTATACTCTGGCGGTTTAGGTACTTAATTAAATGTAAACTAACTTCAGTTGTCAGATTTGACAGGTTAACTTTAATGATTATCGTAATTTATCAGATTTAAAAGTGTGTCATATTCTCATATTACTTAGGTAATAGGAAAACTTATTTACTAAAACCGGTATTAAACATAGGTCGTGTAATTTTACTATCCGAGTTAAAAAATGTAAAGTAAAAAAAGTAAAGGCTAAAAAACAAGGAGAAGGAACGAAGAGCAAATAAGTTGCAAGCGGTTAGGTAGAAATTTGCAAGTCAATATCTGTCGACACCTCAGAATATAAGATGCAGTGGATATTGACAAAATCGTCGTAATAATAACAATTTAACCTAACTAAAATCCCATCGTAATTACCTATTTATGATGGTACCTAGTATGGTAACTACCTTGTTCGAAATCTTGAAAAGTATAAAAAACCACCGATTTTGCTGAAACTACGAATATTATTTGTATTTTTATATTAATCGGCATATTTTGTAGATATTGAAACTATAGTGGTCTTACCATACTAGCGATTATCCCCGGTTTAAATGTACCTACACTACCTATGTATGTCATTCATTTCTTTTACGCTTGGTTCGAGAAGAACATCATTCTAAAGTTGGGGAAAAATTAGGATGCTACTATTCCCGGAATGCACTGCATTTCACTTCCGACATAGGGGTTTATCTAATTGTTGAACTGTATACCTTACAAAGCCACTGCTAGATGGCGCTAGTTGTATGTTCGTCTTTGTTAACGTTTGGCTTCCTAAGAA
>BHDV01004315.1:73476-87947 GCA_005406045.1 Adoxophyes honmai
CAAATCTCACTACGGAAATTAGTAGGTTTTGTCAATTTTCAGAACTTTGGCGGCCATTTTCTCCTAACAGATTGAGTTTGGGCAGTTAAAAAAAATTAGTCCGTTATTTTAGACTACTCTATAACATATATCAAAATGAATCAAATCGGAGGTGGACAGTTGGGTACCCTTCCTTGTTAGTTGCAAAAACAGTTACAAATTGCATGATGTCAATATAACAATGAATGATTTCTCAAGAAAACGTCCGACTGTGGCAGCGGCATTGATGACTGCATCAATAATTAAAGGATTCTCAGATCAATATTGCTGGTAAAAATAACTCAGTCCAAGGTAGACTTTTAAATGACGTGTTACTATGCAATTCGCTTTGTAAACCGCATAATAACAACGGACGGCGATTTTTTTCTGTCCAACAGATATTAAAGTATATTTTTTTTACAGGTATCTCCTACTGAACTAGAGAGCGTGATAATGGAACAACCTGAAGTGGCTGACGTGGCGGTTGTCGGAGTACCTCACGCCTTGGCAGGCGAAGTGCCTCGGGCCTTCGTAGTCCTCAAACCAAAGCAAAAACTGACTGAGAAGCAAATCTACGACATCGTCGCTTCCAAACTGACCCGATACAAGCACCTCGATGGAGGCGTGACGTTCCTCGACTCCATTCCTAGGAACGCGGCCGGGAAGATTATGAGGAACGAGCTCAAAGTTAAGAGATATACCCCTCAGAAGTAGGTTGGGCATATATTGTCACGCGTTTCGACAGTGAAGCTGTTCTATTTACCGTGACAAGCCAACAGTGTTCTAACAATTGATGAAGCCCACTGCGATGTCTCCACATTGGCTAGCTACAACAGTTCTAGCAAAATCTTTCTTATAAATTTACATGAGAAATTTGTACCATGGTTCATGTTGACGGTATGACAACGACTGACTGCAGTTTCATCAATTGTTAATTGTGATTCGCAACTGGCCTTGTCACGTTGCTGAAGTAGGGTCCTAGATTTTGTGATCCCTTTGCGGGATTCTTATAAGTCATGTAGTTATAGTCAAAGAAGTATTTGTATGGCATTGCGTTTTATACATCTTGCAATGGTTCAACTGCATCTAGGTGATGACGTGACATGGATTAGGTACTTAGTTACTGTATAGAAATACGAGCTGTGATTTTTTAGACTAAGTGTGTGTGATAGACAATAATGTTAGTTTTTAGTTGTGGTTGATTACTATTGTAATAGTTTAAAATTGTTAAAGGTTTGGTCTTGACAAGACAAAATTGTGAATGTATTAAAAATATATGTTAATTTTATCAATCGATTCTTTTATTTTCATTACACATTACAAAAACATTAAATTAATTTACAGATGTTTCATCTTTGAACTTGAATTACCTATCCAATATTTTGTTTTCTTACCATTTTTTGTCATTTAAAATGCCACATGGGAGACAAAGTAACAAATGGCAATACTATCACAACTAAATCAAGTAAAATTCTAGCTCTACATTTGCTTTAGCAATTCTATAAACACAATGCAATTGTTTATTTTGAATACTGCATAATAGTTACCATCAGCCACACACTTGACTATACATTCTGCAACTCAAGTTGCAACATTGTTGATGACACTGCAATACCATATAACTTATACTATATTTTTTATTGAAAGATACAATTCATGATTTTACAATTTAATTAATGATTTCATAATGAAATTGTAAAATGTTAAGATTTTTTTTTTGGGAATTTGAATTTGATAAACAGTTGCCAAGATTGAAAACATTTTTAAGTAGTTAAACAAATATTAACATATTATATTTTTTTAAATACACAAAGAAAATGTGCAACTTTGTATAAAATAGCAAAGATGGTTGAACCATGGATGCCATCACAAGTCTACATCAGTGTACTTTGCCTGCTTCCACAAAACTCTAGGTTGATTGTGTTGGTTAAGTGAAACGTTACATGGTAGTCAGTGTCAACAACAAATACAAATTTTAACAATATTGAATGAAACAATTGTTAAAAGGTACATAATAAGATTGACCAAATTCATAATAATGCACACTTAGTTACTGCTCATTGTAAAGTAGGATTTATGTATATTGATTATAAAGAGTCCTCCCATGTGCGCTCCTGCGCTCTACTTGAAATTCAGTTTCAATAAAATTGTATTGCAGACTGGCTTAATACATTATTCATGGAGAGGCCAATACACTGCCATGTCTGTCTCCTCCATTGCCAAAGCTGTATGTCTTGATATGAGTTCCTTGTCAGTCCTTTCGTTCAGAACAATGCAAGTTCTAATATTTTCGCTTAAGTCAAAATGGTTGAAATAAGAGTGAAAAATAATTATGAATCACCATCCCCACTCTCTGTGGCAGTTTCTGTGCTGTCAGTCTTATCTTCAGCTTTCTGTTCCGCTTTATCACCTCCATTCTCTACTGGTTCTGCAGGTGGCACTTCTGTACTACTTAAGGCCTCAGGTTCAGGCTGGGGTAACTCTGAATTTACATCAGAGATGGAATAGTTGTCTGATTCAATGACAGATTGTGGAGCTTCTTTTTCCTCCTCCTTGCAAGGCAAAGAGCTTTCTTCTGCTTCTTTGGCTTCTACAACTTCCTTTGCTGGTTCCTGGATTTTATCATCTACATCATTTGACTCTTCATGTACATGCACCGCATCCGATGTGCTTTCATCAGTCTTTGGAGAGTTACTGTTCCCATCTGTATTGTCACTAGATGATGAACTTTCCTCACTTGATGTTGAAACCTCTGAAATATGTTTGGGTTCTTCTTCTTTCATATTTGAGTCTGAGCTGCTTTCATCAGTAGATACCTGCTGCTCTGTTGGAGTTTCATCAACAGTCTTAACTTCAGTGGGACTATCCTTCTCAGTGGTGTCAATAGTCTCTTTTTTCTCAGTTACATTTGCTGCCTGTTCTATTAACTTCTGTTCTGTCATATCTGCATCATCCACTGTTATTTCAGGAATAACTAAGGCAGGGCTTTCTGCGCCATCAGTTTTCATTTCAACTGTTTTGTCTTCAACAGGATCAGCATCTGTGTTAGTAGGGCTTGATTTCACCATATCTTCAGTTACTGGAGTTTCTTTTGGTATTAACGGATCACCAGTTTTATTTTCCGGGGCAGGTTCCTCACTACCAACATTTAACTCAGGCGGAGTGACAGACTCATATTCTGTGGGTGTTTTGTCTTGAGTATCCATGGGAGTGTTTTGCTTGGCTTGGAGACGTGCCTCAATATCATCAACTGAGATGTGAGTGTCAGATGAGCTAGGCTGTGGTTCAGAATTTTGGCGTTCTGCATTCTCTTTCCATGACATGTCCTCCATCTCAACGTCTACGTTGTACTCAGAGTTGTTGTCGGAGCCGTTCACGATGGGCTCAGAGACGTCACCATTCTCGGGCTCCGGCAGACGCTGAGCGCCGGGCTCCCTGGTACTAACAACTAGAATATTCTTTTCAATCGCCCTCATGAATTTATCTATTCGATTATATTGTTTACGTGGAAAGGTGAGAAGTTCGCAAATTCTTTGAACGGTAAACGGGGCGGACGTAAACGCGTCCAGCCGCTCCAGCAAACTGTTCTTCATGATATCGTAGTTGAATGGGTCTACATTGGGATACGGTGGAATATCTATACCTGGAGTTGTCTCGTAAAAATCAGTAATTACGTTTAGAAGCTTTTCTTTAAATAAACACTTCACAACGGGCCATTGGTATACAGGATCACCGGTTCGTGCTACATATGCCAAGTATTCGTTAAGCTCTTGAGGGATAGTTTTGGGTTTCCGCTTTGAAAATTCTTCTAGGAAATGTAATACTTCTTCAGCATTTTCCATTCTGGAGTTCACTACTGCAAAAACTGCCACAAATGAAGTGAAGACAGCACTGCAGAATGCAACTTTAGTAGTTTTAGTGAGTTGAGTAAAGAAATGCGAACGAATGTGAATGCGAATGAATGAATAGAACAAATTAATTAATCAGTTCAGTTCCTTGAACTGTCTGTATGTCTCATCAATAGGTAAAAACGCGTCAACCACAGCATCATGTAAAAAGAAAATTTAAAAAGTAGACCTATTCAAAGGATAGCGGTTGAAATAAAATCGTATCGTCAATCACATTGAAATAAAATGATTGCTTTCACAACTGAGTTAAAATTATTAGAAGACACGGTACAATAAATTATGAATGCTTAAAACAGTGCGTCAAACAACTTTCAACCATTCATTCATTCACTCAAGTGACTAGAGCATTTTGACAGTGACAATTCGGGGTTAGTTCATTAGTTCATCGAAATCAAAAGCCGAAGAAAATTGGTTTTTGTTTTGCTTCCATCCAAAATTTTCAGCCCCTTGACCTCTTATTCAAGTCTTAGAGTTAAATTATAATAAAAAATGAGTATCTTATTTCGAAGGAACTTTTTGTCCATGTACAACAATGCATTGAAGATTTCATGCCGTTCTTTTGCGGATGCTGCAGTCAATGAAAAAATTGAGAAAATCGTAAAGGACAATAAAGTCGTAGTTTTTATGAAAGGTGTACCCGATGCCCCAAGATGTGGTTTCAGTAACGCCGTTGTTCAGATTATGAGAATGCACGCGGTGCCATACGAAAGCCATGATGTTCTAGCGAACGAAGAAATCCGACAAGGTAGGTTATCAAAGAGCAATTTTAGTTGTGTAACTTCTTTATCAATTGTTTTCATCAAAAATATCCTTGTGTATCACTCATAATGTATGTGCTTTTGTTCCAGGAATCAAAGATTACTCAAATTGGCCTACTATTCCTCAAGTATTCATCAATGGTGAGTTTGTAGGAGGATGTGATATCATGCTGCAGATGCATCAGTCTGGCGAACTTGTAGAGGAGTTGAAGAAAGTGGGCATAAAGAGTGCACTTCTGACTGCAGAAGAAACTAAGAAAGAAGAAGCAAAGTGAAACTGAAGTTTATGTATCTAGTTAGTAGATAAGATTCTTATAATTCTGTTGATCGTTGTTGTTTTTATTTATCATAATTGAATTTTCTCGGCTGTTGTGACTGATATAATAATATGTAATAGATTTTAATGCAAAATAGTGGTTTCATTTATTTTTGAATAAATCAGGAAAATAGTAGGTTACTCAATGGCAAGTAATCAAGAACATTCCTTAACCTTCTGTATGCCAGAACCAAAGTCCAAAATAAGTGTTGCTGTCAGAAAGACTTGTATAAGGTTAAGTTGTCTTTGATTTGTTAATGTATTTTTTTATATGAAAAAGGAAACTGGAAAGTGGGGCATGTGATGATAAGCATTCACCATCTCTTTTTCTATAATTATGAGTAGACAGTAAGCAGTAACATACTCTGTGGCAAAACCATTGAAGCCAGCCATTACTAAATTTCCTACTACCTACGCATAAAAGCAACATTTTTGCTGCCCAGTATATTTATATTAATCCTTTTTATGCAGTAAATGAACAAAATAGTCTTGTGGGAAATAGTCCAATAGAAATCTCTTTCCAGGCAGATTTTATGCCTGGGAACAGAGTTTACAGAGAAAGTTGCAAGTTATAATTATGCAACTGATCTTCAAAATTTTGTTAGGTTTATGTAGTTTTTGACATCTGATGACATGCATAATGTTCATCGAAGAAGTTGTACTACTCAACGATAGGGAGTGCTAGGGCAAGTAGGGCACCTCAAACTATGAGGACTGTTTATGATTTTTTAAATAGCTTTAGTTATTATACATACATACATACATATACTCACGCCTGTATTCCCAAGAGGGGTAGGCAGAGCACGTGAATTCGAAAATCCAGTGCCACGTTTAGCAATTTCAGGGTAACCAGATGGTCAAACATGATATTGCAGTGACAGGTTGCTAGCCCATCGCCCACAATACACTAACCCTTTCCCAGAGTCGACTCTTACGACACCCACGGGAAGAAAGGGGGAGGTGCTATTCTAACCCGGCACCACACGGGGTTAGTTATTATAACAACCAGTAAGTGTTACAGATAAACAAAGGAGTTGTATTTAAGAGCTCTTTATTAAATTAGCTGTACATTCGAGTTAGTATACTTTTTGGGCACAATTCATTCTTAATCAATGTACCAATGTTTCTCGTACTATATTGGTTGGATTAACAACACAGTCATTATTAAAAGACAAATATGGCAGATCATTTATTTTGAGTACTCAAACAAAAATACTCTCACAAACGATAATCATAAAAAAATGATAAATAAATAGATGCAGGCAAGCTATGGCAATCTATGATATAAATAATTTGTGTGACACTTCCCTGCAACATTTATGGATTTAGACAGCTAAAACTTTACGTGCCTACCATCAAAGTACTATAATTACTAATGGCAGTAATTAAAATTGAACTTGTATAAATAATATTTTGCTTATAAATAAAAAAAATATAACAAAAACATTCTCACAATGTGAATGAGTCTTATTTTGGTGTCACACATTAGTCAAGCCTAACATTAGCACCATTCCCATCTTACAAATAAATGTTTGTGACTTCCCTGAGAATTTCATATAAAAGTTTAAAAATTACCTAATACTAATGTATAAATAGAGACGTTGTAAACAATATTCTACAGATGAATTCTCTGATTTGAGCCAAAAGTTTACAGTAGTAGGGAGAAGTTTAACCATGGGAAAGTTAATGGCATTTTTGGTTTTAACATTGCACATACTTATGTTTATGCAGGACTGCTTTATTTATTATGTAGGGCAAAGAACGTTTGCGTTACGTTGGCCGGCGGGGTTAGGGCGGCGGGCGAGCAGCGTAAGGGAAACGTTGTCTGCGGCCTGCGGCGGCGCGGGCGCCCAATCCTGCGGACTCTGGTGGTGCGGCCGTGACGTGGCTCAGCGTCCTCGCGACCTGTGTCTGACAGAAGCATGTTAGAAGTATGTTAAATATCATACACGCATAGATATGTAACATTTTCTTGTGGACGTAATTTAAGATGGAAAATTCAATTGGTTACTTAAACAACTCTAGTGGTGTCGGATTTAGGAAACCTCTTCATTCTTTCTTTGGAAGTCGTACGAAACGAGTGAGGATTAAACTAGGTTTAGATAATGTTGAAAATTTTCGGATAACTCACGTTCAATAAAGCGCGAAGAGAGCGGAGGCGTTTGGCAGCAGGAGCCGCCGCGGCTCCTAGATGAAGGGCTACGAATTAGCCCGAAACATGTCGAGCTAAACTCGATTTATTGAACGTGAGTTATCCGAAAATTTTCAACATGAGTGAGTCTCACGGTAGTTTAATGTACCTACTAGGCTTAGATAAGTTTTAGGCGCCAGGCTAGTAAGTTGCCACTGTTTTATTTCTTTTGTCTATGTTTAGACCTAACATTACGCTAGATGTGGCTATAAAACGAGAAATAGTTGTGATTTTGACGATGTAATGTTTCGTAGGTATGCCCTGCCTTCTCCATTAGGGAATACAGGCGTGATGTATGTATGTATCAAACTTTAAAGTGAAGTTCGTTGCACTTTTAATTTCTATTCTAGGTACTGATGGAATTGATTCCTGACCTAACACAGAACCTATTCGCATTAAAATTCTTAGTGGCATTTCATTACATGACACAGAATTTTATTTAAGTATTTATTGTGACGATGTTCTCCGGTGGGTCAGAAATCAATAGATGTTCCAATTGGTTAAAAAGCGTAGAATCCCATTTTGAATAGAGACGACAGTTGTTCTCAGATTTTCTCCTCGTTTTTCGGCAGCATAATTTTGATGAAAGGTAACACGGGGATTATCTTGTTAAGGGACTATGAGAGGGATTAAGAGTAGCCAACAAAGATAGATTATATGTAGCGATCAAACTTAAAATTATGTTTTTTAGCTAATTATATCAGCGAACGTTAAAAATATTAACAGTGGCTAGCGTTAGCGCTTGAACACGTAACGAGGATTATTATTATTTACAGTGAAAACATTTCTAGGCACTGGACCAAACTGGAGTAGTGCCAGAATTTATTGAGACGTGCGACCAGAATTTTTCATACCTTTGTGTATGTCCATGAACATCTTTAGAACATGTTTAATCTATAATTAACTACCTACTAAGTAATTGTCGCATTTTTTAACATTTAGGTGTGTAAAATGTGTATCATGATGAGTTTATAGTTACTAGTAGGTATGAGTTATAAGGTTATAACTTAATATTCTGTTAAATTCTTACTTAAATGCTGTACCTCACAGTCAACCGTGTCCCTCAAGTCCACTGTGCCCCCCAACCAGTCCATTGTGCCCCCGCCTATCTAGGTCGATCTCACCATAAATTGAGCTGGAGAAGGCCATGACGTCGAGCTTACTACGTAGTAGGTACTCCGTCTCCTCGTCTGGTCTACGAGTATATATTTCTATTCTATCAAAAGAATCTAAAAGTGCTTCTGGGAATTGACACCATAGGATTGTTGATCAGCTGTAGCGGTAATTTTTTCTACAGTGCCTCCACTCGCTGTGCTACAGCTATTTCCCATTCCACCACTACCAGTCTACTTTACCCTATGCCAAGGTTTATTTTAACAGCAACCTCCCACCAGTCTCCTCCAGCCCTTGCTTTGTCCACGTGACCCCTGATCCACTGTGCCCCGGCGACACGCTCTAGTCGCCTCGCGCGCTTGATAGTCTACCAGTCATCTGACGCCTCTAATTAGAGAGTGACGGATATAGAAATAGCGCGTATGTCTACTCGCGCCTTGCTGTGCTAAGCCGGCAGCTCGCGTCGCTGCTCGCCGTAATGTTGGCAACTCTAGCTCTACCCTATGCCTGGTCCATTTGACCCCTGATCCACTGTGTTCCACCCTGATCCACCGTGCCCCGCCCTGAGCCACTGTGCCCCTACCTAGAGGTCGGTCTCGCCGTAGAGCGCGGTGGAGAAGGCCATGTAGTCGAGCGCGCCGGGCGGCGCCCCGCCGGCGCGGTACGGCGGCATGCGCGCCACGCAGTACTCCGCCTGGTCGGGCGGCAGCTCGCGCCGAAGCTCATCGGCTGTGATGTACGGCTGTAACAGAACAATCCTTCAGTCACTCTTTTTTTTTTATTTGACGTTGTTTCACCACAATTAACTTAATTGACTCTTGTTATAGACTCTTTCTGTATGATTTTTGTTGCCAATCAATTTTTGCGCTTAGCACACTAAGCTTAACTTGGCGCGCGAAACAGGCTACACCAGTATGTATAGACTATACCTGTCACCGTCAAACTAGAGACGTCAAAAAATCCTAAGTTATCCTAAGTGTCAACTACTCGCGCCTTGCTGTGATTAGCCAGCCGAAGGTTTAAAAGGTACCTTTTTTTTCAAATTTAGGACTAAAGTACTAGTTTTAAACTTTGCCAAGTTAGATGCCGGCAACTGTAATAATCACTAAATTTAAAGAAACCGGTAAATTTATAAATACCTTGTCACCAGCTAAGATCCTAAAGCTGTCGATGACTTGTTCAGCGGTGTCTGTGTCTGTGGACTCCCTCGTCATGAAGTCCAGGAACGCGTCGAACGACACGTAGCCTGCCGACAAAACAAACAAAATGTTTAGAGAATGAATACTTTGGGGTACTTCGATTAAGATTATGAGATGGAGAAAATCCAGCTGAATGGAGAAAATCAATTGTCAAAGTGTTCTACATCTCACTAACGAAGTTTCGGAGATCGGTTGTAAATACAACTTTCAACTTTCTCTCTATGGACTTCGGTCTCCAGGTAGGTATAAAACATCTGCCTGGAGAGAGATCACTCTATTGGAGTCTTTCCCATACATTGACTCTAACTCTAGAGCCAGAATAATTATACCACCTGTTGTTTATATGGAACACGTCCAGGGACAAAAACTTCACATCAGTGCAGTCGTAGGCAGATTTTATGCCTGGGGAGACTTTTTCCTCAAGTTGAAAAGACTTCTACAAGTTAAAAATCAAAGTTGGCTTTGGTGCAGCGTACCTGTGTTGTTGGGGTCGACGACGGCCAGTATGCGCTGGAAGTCGAGTTCTCCTTGCCTGTCCTTGCCGATGCTGTAGCCGACGGACACCAGGCACGACTTCAGCTCTTCGGGGGCGAGGCGGCCTGCGAAACGAAGCGGAGAATTTGAGACATAAAATAGAAAGTTAAATATTGTTGTATACCAGTAACCCCTTCTTACGAAATCTGGGGAATAAATGCAGAGGTGTTACTCTAAACTCGACGTTACAGGACGAAATATTTCCAACGCAAAATGATCACAATCGATTACAATAGAAAACGGGTAAAAACGGGACCTTTTTACTAAGACTTCGGTGTCTGTCCTTCTGGCCGTCTGCTGTCTGTCTGTCACCTAGCTGTATCTCAAAAATCGCGATAGCTATAGACAGTTGAAGGTTTCACAAATTCTATTGCCTTCAAAACGAAACGAAATAAATATTAAAGGAGGGCTTCCATTCAAGAAATAGGTTTTTTTCGCCCTTTCTTTGCTCAATATCGACAATGGCAAAAGGTACATACACACTTGAAATATTCACAAAATACTCAGTTGTATTTCTATTTGAATAACAACAATAAAAAGAAAACCATATCAATAAATGGTAAAGGGTAGGCACTGTACCAAGTTAATGGTACGCAACCCAAGTCGGAACCCAGAATCCGACTGGCACTTGGCCGGCTTTTCTGGTTAATTTCCTCACCGGTGCGGTTCTTGTCGAAGTGGTTGAAGGAGGCGCGGAACTCGGTGAGCTGTTCCTGGGTGATGCCCTTGGAGTCGCGCGTCAGGATCTGGTTCTCCACCTCGTTGATGGTGCGGTTGATGGAGGTCAGCAGCTGCTCCCAGCCCACGCGGAGGGTCTCCATCGTGTATTGCGAGTATCTGGAGAGAGACAAGATGCTTGATGCTTGCTTTAACCTAGCTTAAAGTTTTAGCAGGTGAGGTCCACTTCGCAGTTACAAGAGTAGCTACCAGAAATAAATGTAATAATAAAATTAAAAAAAAAGATCTCGTGAGAGACAAATGTTCCGTCGCTTTCCAAGTTAATACGCCCTGTGTGATGCCTACTTTAAATAGCTCTGCAAGTTCGAGCCGGGGTACAAAAGATACGGCAATATTTTCTGATTTTCTTATCATTTACATGAAAATTCCGGGACAAACCTCACAGGGGTTTTCAGACGCATTGGTTAAAATGTTGACGGTCAATTTCCAGCCACCTTGTATATTGTTAGAATAAACAAAGATCCAATGGTCACCACAGCCACTGACCTGTTCTCGAAGATCATGCCCTCCTGCACGGCCTGGTGGATGCGCTCGAGCTCCTCGATGTGCGGCTTGTACGCGTACACGCCCGCCTCGTACTCCTTCAGCCGGCGGAGCTGGTCTTCCAGCGAGCCCTGCAGTTAACAGAAGTCATGTCAGAATCACCTGCATTAAAGGTTTACTACAACAAATATCTATGAAGAAGTTGATGTAGTCTAAGGATTTCAAGAATCAGATGTGGTCGCCGGATCTTATACCTACGGCTGGTCCCTATATCTACCTTTCCCTACGTAACATACGTAACTACATTGATGGAGTGTAGATACTGGTCTTAGGATCCAAATAGGGTTGTCGGATCCCATACCGCTGGTTATCTCCCTTTCTCTTTAACATATACATTGATGTTGTGTAAGGATCTTTAGATCCAGTTGGTTCCTATGTCTTCTTATTATATCTCTTAATCTCTATCTCTTAATTAGTAGAATCAGTTGGCAAGGAATGTGTATCACCCGAGAACGAACCGAGATTGCGCCTTTGATTTGAACTGTTCCGGCTGCTGTCCAAACTTTAGGAATAAAGAGTTATTCCAAAATAAGTGAAGTATGTCATTCGTTCAGGAGAGAGGGGGGGGGGGTTGATTTGATGGATGGTCCCTATAGAGAAGAACGTAGGTGTACAACATTTTACACAATGGGCTATAGATAGAAGGACCGTGTATGTACCTGCAAGCCCATGCCGATGGCGGTGACGGCATCCATCTGGCGCTCGATCCAGGGCCCGACGGCGTTGGCCTTCTCCGCGAACTGCCGGCGCAGCGTCTCGTTGTTCTGCTGCTTGCGCAGCTCGGCCGCCAGCGTGCCGTCGCGCTGCGGCACCAGCTGCCGCACGTCCGACCACTTGCGGTTCAGCTCCTGCAAAAACAAAGGTAAAATTAGGATTGCCACCGGTTTTTTTGAAGTTAAAGTGCATTGGTTATTTATTATAGGTAAGAAAAAGTATCTACTTGGCATCAAAATAAAGTACTTTTTCTAAGGATTTACAGACATGTATGTATGCCAACAGGTTTTGACGTTATGAATATGATTAAAACGGCTTCATATTGCATTTCATAGGCTCATTAGTTGTACAAACGTGAGCGTTAAGACTACTCTAAAACCAATACTTGGGTACAAAGAAACAGCAGCTACAAATTGCGCAAAAAGTTAAGATCGCTCGGAAAAAATAGAAGGGATATGAAGTGATTGAAAATCGCCAAAGGGATAGATCGTTATACTTCAGATTAGAAGCTTGTGACGTCACGACTCAAGTAAAATCTATTATCATACAGTGACATCACTCAAAACTTCTAAGCGCTATTCAGAAGAGGAACGGATAATTAAACAGTGAAGAAGTATCTAGTGTACTTACGTGGGCAGTGAGTGTGGTGTAGGGGTTCTCCAGACCGCCAGGGATCTGGTGCTGCTTCACGATGGATTCCACCTGGTGCACCAGGTTCACTATCGCCTGGAAACATGACACAAGACGTTGTAATGACAGTACTTAATTGAAATAGGGCTAGGTAGTTTATTTTATTAGGGAGTTTATAGAACCAGAACCCCCGGTATTGGTAACTGGACTAGATTTCATTACTTTTTAGAGATAAACAACTTATTACAATCCATCCAGACTTGGCTTTTTTCAGAATGTCTTTGGTGGGATCATCATTACACCAACAATTCCCAAGTTTTATATTACAAGCACGTCAGAATCAGTCCGTTAAAATTTTAATCTGTAAAAGGAAGATTACAGCCCATACGAATTAACTGTGCACTCCGTTGGAATGCGACTCCTCTCCTGCTGCCCCGCGCGGTGCCCCGCATTCGCCGCAAGCGCTCAGTAGCGATAGCATCTTTGATACCGTTGCGCGTTTTCTCGTTTCCATCGTCTAAATACGTTTAATCTCCTGTTGCTATTACTGCGCGTCAGAGCGCGAGGTCCACAGTTAATTCGTACGGGTTGTAAGTACGTAGGTTCGTACCTGGTACTCCTTGTCGGCCTCCCCGAGCGTGGCCTTGAACCGGCCGTGCGCGTCCAGCAGGCCGGAGATCTCCTCGATGGTGTGCACGATGAACATGTCCACCAGGTCCTCGCGCGTGCCGTCCAGCCTGCATGGACACATTGTATTAGACGACACCATTTTTTTTATCGTAAGGTAGGCGATAAATTAATAAAAAACATTCAGTATGGAAAAGTAAAAGTGGCAGGCTATGGTATATTTATGTCGTAAGCCGCGAGGTACTCTATGTACGTCGCGTACCTGCGTACTTTTTTCTTTTAGAACAGGACATGATGTGATGATGGCGTAAAAACCTGCGTCCAACGGGTTGCTTGGGCCCTTTGATCAGTGATGCTTTTGTTTTTGTTGACTTTGTGTTTTTTCTCATTTTTCACTTGTACGGTCAAGGACTATAATTCATGAGTCACCATAAAACTAGTTTAAAGAAAAAAAAAAAACATTACGATTTCCCTTGATAATTAATGGAATGTCACTATGACGTTAACTGTGAATTGATTCCATTGTGGCTCATGACATGAATTAAATTCCTTGACTGTACGTATTGAAATATTGTATTGAAAAAAAAAAGTTTCTGCCAAGTTCTTGCAGGGCATTTTTTTTGCAATTATATCCTTTTCCAGAAGCGCTAGTAACTCGAAAATGACGTGTAAAAGTGCTCGGAGCTTTTATTTGCGTAAATATAGTATTGAATTTGAAGTTTAGCAAGACGTGCAGGTATAAAGTTCTCACCAGTTGTTGAAAGGAGCGGCGCGCTTCGCGAACTCGAGGTGCAGCAGGTCGATCTGCTCGAGCACGCGCTCCGCGTCGTCGAGCGCGGCGCGGCGGCGCTGCGTGAGCGCGCCCAGCCGGTCCCACTGCGCGCAGATGCGCTGGCAGCGCGCGTTCACCGACGCCACCTCGTGGTACTCCAGAGTGCTGGTGAGAAAAAGTTCAAAATAAAAAAAAAACAGGGCAAGTGCGAGTCGGATTCGCGTACGAAGGATAGTAATAAAAACTGCAAAAAGCCTCCCTTTAAATGATTATTTTATTTTTACTGCATACTTACTCGTAACTTAACAACTAAATATTCTGTGACTATTTCAAGTATCTACCTGTTAGCTACCGTTATTTATATCGACCCAAAAACACCAACAAAATCACGATTGTTGTATGTGAGCCCC
>BHDV01004315.1:87953-162488 GCA_005406045.1 Adoxophyes honmai
CCCCCCTTAAATATCCATTTCATTTTATTTTTTGTATTCGTTGTCACACTAAAGGCTGGTCGCGGAGCACAGTGAAATTCAAGCGTTGACCCACTGCTATCTATCTCTGTCGCACGCGTGCATTAATATAGCCCTCACGCTTGCACAGTGCAACGCACGTGCTCAAGTGCGAGCGTGAAGTGGAATCGTCACTCCAGCCGGCTTAGCACAGCAAGGCGCGAGTAGAGATACGCGATGTCTGTAACTGTCTAATTAGAGACGTCAGATAATGACAGGTAGACTATCCCGCGCGCGACGCGACTAGAGCGTGTTGCCGTGTTATCACTGTTTTCTCAAACGGAGTAGGCACGCTTCGCTTACTTGAGTTCCTGCGCGATGGCCGCGATCTGCTCGACGCGGTCCTGGTGCGCCGCCAGGTCGGACTCGAAGGCCTCGTGCTTCTTCTTGAGCGCCTTGATGTCCTGCAGCTTGCACTGCCTGAAGTCCTGGGACTGGAGCATCTCCTCCTTGCCTGGGGAAACACGACGATGCAAAAATTAAAAAAAAAAGTTCAAAATTCAAAACTTTATTTATGCAATTAGGCTCCTAAGAGCACTTTTACACGTCATCTTCTAACTAGAGTCTCTAGAGTCTAACAGCGCTTCGGAAAGACCATCATTGCTAAGAAGAATGCGCTGGAAGAAACTTGGCAAATGCGATGACCAATGACTAATAATGCCAGTTTTTTTTGTTTATTTGTATCAAGAATAATGAAAAAATGTCAAGAGTAATGAAATCATGTCGACCTTCTCGATTTAATACGTTAGTTATTCGTATTTTTCATATAAGTGAGACTCACGGTAGTTAAGTAAGTTTTAGCAAAAATGCTGGGAAGTTTAAACGCGTGGACTTTAGTGTAAGGAACAACAGGTGGCACGAGAATGTCGTGGCAACTGGAGTGATTTCTAGTATATGCTAAACTTTTCCAGTTTTTTGTATAGGTACGAGGGTAATCGCCTCGTGTTTATCACAATATAATTACATAAGTACCTATACATTAAGTTTTCATAAAGTAAAACCAAAATAGAGCTCCGCCTTTTTGAATCTAGACGTTCATCCAATTTACTCACATTTTATTAATTGGTAAGTTAACAGAAATGTCTAAGAATAATAAAATATCTGGATGCGAGATTGATTCTCGACGTTCAAAAATATTCAAATACTTAGACATTTTATAAACACAGAAAGCTTAATCGGTGTTGATTTCATTTCGTTCTATTTACTAATTGTTAGCGACCCAGTTGGCAGCCGCGGCGATCGGCGTGATTAGACTAGAATGTGAGCTACAATACTGATTGCAACACGTACGATAGAGTTTCGAATATACACTAATCCTTGGGGTTTAATGAATATCATGACCAATTTAAAAATGTCCCATTTTACTGAAATTGCTAAAAATGTATCGTAGCCAACGTTTAGTCTATGTCTACTGGTTTTACTTTTTAGTGGTGCAGGATTAGGCTTATGATTTCCTTTTAATTTTATAGGTGGTTAGAAATCCTAAAAATTACAATAATATACCATAATCCTGATTATTTAGCATACAGTCCTCGAAATCTAACGTGCCAAGATTTTAAGTAGTGGGGGCAAGTTCGCGCTACGCTTTTTCGATGGAAACGAACTCGCGAAATTGCCCCCATTATTTATAATCTTGCTACGTTAAATGCCGTAGACTGTACCTAAATCTACATCCGATGATATCCGATCAATATCCGGTGGTTTCAAAAAATACGTATCCGTTACATCCCTGATCTCTAACAGGCCAAACCTTCGATGATTTGATTAGTTAACATTCTGGTTCATCAATGAAATTGGTCCATTTTAAACGTAAAACTAGCTACCGTGAGACTCACAATGAAATAACACGAATCAACTCACGTTTTTATATCAAGATTAGCTCGACATGTTTCGGGCTAATTTGCGACCCATCGCGAGCTAGGCGTCACGGCGGTGGATAGACGCGCTAATCATATTAAAACGTGAGTCAATCAGTTTCATTTTGCTATGAAATCGATCCATTATAAAGGCTGCCTCACCCCTGGTCCAGTCCTCGTGGATGTCGGCTTTGTGCTTGAACTTCTGCGCCAAGTATTCAAGACGCTCCAGGCGCATCATCTCGCTCAGCAGCCACTCCTCGAAGGCCTTCTCGGCGATCTCCAGGCCCTTCCAGGCGCCAGCGATGTCCTGTAGCAAATCATCCACATACGCATTAGTATTGATAGACATTGTCAGTTGTCAGTTTTTGGATTGTCCTAGAAACGTTCTTTAATCTATTTTGGTAGGTCTAGAGTTCGAATTCCAGGGAATATATTCCCGATTTTCCTTGCTTTTTGTATAAAATATCGTTTCTCTTAGCAAATCTCTGTAAATAGTAAGTTAACCCAATTTGATAGTATAGTAGAAAATATTTACCAATGAATAATTTTGGAGTATTTGTTATGGGAGTTGTTGTCTCCGTGTTCCCATTGCTAACATTGCTTAAAAAATAAAATTTAGCAAGGCTAGAAATTAAATCAGTTTTGTACTTACAAAGCCTAACAATTTCTGAACTAACAGGCATTCCTCAGATGCCATCGATTACAGAGTGTGAGATCCCTGGATCAAATGAAAGCGAAGGTCTAAATAGTTTATAATAGTTAGACGCATGACGAAAATTTGCCTAAAATCTGTGAAAGTCTTTGTGAAAATTCTTAATTCTTTAAATTAAAAGATCTTTCTCGACGTCACATATCTTTTACATAAAAATAACGCTGATCAGGTCCATATGTGTTAATTTAACAGGTACTGCCAACCCTTACCACCTGCTTTCATTTGGTCAATGGTTCAAACTACACCCTGTACAAAATACCTTCTCAACCGAAAGATACACATAGTATTGCGTGTTCTTCACTGTCTCGTTGGTCACAATGAAACCTCACTGAAATACATCAGAAACTCACCGAAACCATTTTGCCCTCAGTGGGCATATACGCGGGGCGGTTGCTCAGGCGCAGCTTGGTCTGCAGCGTGTTGAAGTTGGTCTCGAGCTTGGCCTTCTGCTCCACACGGGGCGGCTTGTGCTTACGCCTGCAAAAAAATATCGTTTTACCACGTGTACCACGAAGATTAGAATGTCAAGACCGTTCATCGCAAACCTTTAAACTCTTACATCGAATCGTCGGTCATAAAAGATAGATGCGTATTGCCAAGTCGCTCTAATTTATAGCTGTGTCCCTATTTACGTAAGTGAAATCAAGTGTAATGCTGGCTTTGGTGAACTGAATCTCAAAACTGCTAAACTCCCCTTTTTAATAATCATCTTGTCGCTTGAATCAATTTACACTCCGTGTCATTTAAGATTAGAATTTTAACGGCCGAAAAATTCAACTGTTGTTCAAGTGTAATCTTAAATACGGAGTACAAGTATGACTAGTGTAAATACTGCCGAGTAGGCATTCTGCGCACTTTAGAGAGTAAGTCTCGTCTCTTACCTGTAAGTACGGTAGTCCTCCAGCTTCTTCTGGCAGCCGGCCAGCGAGTTGTCGGTCTGGCGGCTGTTCAGCCACGGCATGGTGCGCCGGATCCATTCCAGAAGCTGCACAATTGTATGAGTATAAGTAAGTATAAATTAATTTTCATCATAGCGCAATTTCATACATGTAAAGATCACGCCTATACTTCCCAAATAGGATAAGCACAGCACACCAAATTTTACCTATTCAAAATGTCACGACTTGTAACAATTTTTAGAATAATTTTAGGTTCAAGCAGAAGAAAGAAGACGAAAGAGGTATAACAGTGCGCCTAAACTAAATTTAAACCTATTTCCATTTCTTCTCATACGATATCCACGGAAGAAATGGAAAGGTGTTATCCTAAATTCGACACCCAGCTGTTCATGTATTTTATAGCTATTCTAGAAGTGTCTTGTACGTAGATGACTTTATTCGTCACTGGGCCTTTCCAATAATAACAAAGTTATTTAATGATTACATTAGCTGTGGAATGTTACGCCGGCACAGTTGTTGTGGCGCGCTTATTCAAACGAAAACTATAATTTATTTAAAAAGCGTGAAAATTTTAGAAGTGAGTTAGTCTCCTTGACTAATTTCGATAGTAGTATAATCCAAATGAATACCGTCAGATATCTAATTAACTTTCTGTTGTTTTACTGAAGTTTGGTAAAATTCGTATACCGTCGTAACAAATAATTCTATACCTTTCACATCTACATTGACCGTTCTAAATACAGTAGGGTATAGGTAAAATAACTTAAGTAAGTCACTTGTTGTATTACTATGTGTGAGTAATGTGTGCGAATAGACATTCTATATTTGAAATTTGTAATATATCGCATGGTTTGCAAACTCATTATTTGAAGTTTGATTATTTCTGTTCATTTATGACTGTCACGATAAGATACAAATTGTCGTCAATATCATCTTCGTAATTATCTTCGTATTTTTTGCGTCGTTCATTGCAATCTGTACAATACATACAACAGGTGACTTACTTAAGTTTTTCACCTATATCTATTACATGGAAACTCATACTCACATCGCTGGCGAGACGTTCGTACTCTTCCATGAGGCGTTCGTTCTCCTGGTTGACTTTGAGAACTTTGCAGATGCGGTTCGCGGCCGTTTCAGCCTGGAATTGAAACAATTGTTAGCTTCGTTCATTTATTTCGTATCTTTTTTGTATAGACAATTTTGTGATCGATTGTTGGGCAAACGCACCTTGCGTTGCGTACCATTTTTGACATTGTAGTAAATATAAAAAAATACAATTGGACTTTTCGATCTGGTTCGAAGGACCATGACTTGGCTTTTTAAACCACCAAGGACCTTGGCTTTTTAAAAGCTTAATTTGCAATATTTTTCTTATATCTGACATTAAAGAATACGAAATGTACCTAATTCAGTGTAATTTTTAGTTCTTATTCACATTTCAATATAAACAGTAACACGCAACGAGAAACAAATGATAAAAAGTAAGAAGTGTAGGGAGGCGCGGTGATTAAACCAAAGATTCACTGACATTTTGTGGAGAGACACACTTGATGTAAATAAAAAAATAAAACCACTCAAGCTCTAAACTTTCTTTGATCTGAATGCGCCACTTGGGGACGTGTACAAACCTTCTGTGCTCCGGAGAAGCAGTGGTAGTATGAGGATACGTAGGTCATGACCGCTCGCTCGTCCGGCATAGCTGTGTTCTGCAGATCTGGCAAGCGGCACGCACGCGGCATGGGTTAGTTTCATGCGATGCTTAGTTACTAGGCACTTTAACTGCTTAGATCCTAGGTTAACCCTACACTGTCCTATGGTAGGATCATTATGATCATTATTTAGAATTAAAATAGACTTTCATAAGAAGTTTTTCATCAGTTCTGCCTTTTTTTACGATAAATGGCACAAGGAAGTCTCGAGAAATACCTCTATAATGGATTCGATGGCGACTGCCAGTGTCTTAGAAAATTAGATCTGGTTCAATAAATTATACTTTTAAGTAACTTTACTTTTGATCGAAATCTAAGCAGTTAAAGTACTTTACTTTTATGTCATAATCAGCTGTGTTTTGATCAGCTGTTCGTCATAAGATGTACGGTTGAGTTGAAGTCGTTAGCAGAGAAGAGAACTAGTTCTGAGAAATTCCTCAGATATGGTGAATGAAATAAAGATTTTGTGTAACCACTTTAAAATTATTGTTTACGATTCTTTTCTGCTGATGACTTCTTCAATCATTAAATTAATAACATAAAGCTTACAAACATTATACACAACAACACAGATACATGGGTATAATAGGAAATGTAGGCTGGAACAGTCGAAGAAACTTGTTGATAAAGAAGGCAACCGTCAAATATTTTAGTACGTCAGACAAGCCTCTTTTTTCGTCATTCGGTATCCATTCCATTCTTATCTTGGGGAGGCCGGAAAGGATCGTACCGAGCGTTAAAATGAATACTTAGCGATACAGGTGCGAACCTTATCGTACGAGATCTTTCCATAAAGGGTATTTGTATTTGCCAGCTGTCTTCTTTACCGCGCGTCATTGAAGGTCCTGTCTTTGTGTTAAACAGGCCTCAAAATGTCCGAAGGACAGTCACGGATTCTCCTAAACAATCCCAATTCTGGGTCGCGGAGAAACCCTCATTCATAATACCCCAAAAGGGGCTTTCACTGTATCTGTTCCAAACAAAAGAGCGACTGATTCATGCTATAAGTGACACACAAAGGCGCGCTGCGTTAAGGGCTCGGGTATCAAACTGGGGTACTGGCGGTAGCTTTCGACGGCCATGTTTTTTATACCTGTTGCGCGCCTTGGAAGGCGTGGTAGTAACATGACACATAGGTCATAATGGCGCGCTCGTCCGGCTTGGGTGTGTTAATAAGGTCTGTAATACCCGGTATAAACATGAGTGATACATAGTCATAAAATTAAGTGTCAATAAAATAAAAAGTTTATTTGCGATGTCCTTGAAGAAAGTAAGGCATTTAGCGTCGTTACGTAATATTAGCTCAAATTGATAACAACAACAGAATTCGATTTCATAAACTGATATGCGCACATGTCGTGCACACATGGACATATTTATGTTCTCGACTTTTGGACAGATATTCCCGTAAACCACAGACTTTTAGTCAGTTGATGTTTCAGTCCGGCTCTTTCTTTCTCAAAGAGAAGACACAAGAAAGAAAGCGCCCGACTAAACAATCGGTCGACTTAATGTCGGCAGTCTGAGGCATTCCTAAGGCTGCCCTGGACATGGTCATATCAAGTATCGATGGGACACCACAGATCAACATCAGACAGTACTTTTAAATAGAGATTCGACTCACCATCAGGGTCCAACATGCGTGGGATGTCAAGATACTTCTCGGCCACATCGAAGGCCGTGTTCAGGTTCTCCAGTGGGTTGTCCTTGGAGAGTTTGCTGTAGTCGATCAAGTCGGGCCTGTGCCTGTGGATGAGCGCGCAGAAGGCCAGACCGTCCTTGAAGGACAGGTGGAAGTTTTGCACGTTGACGTTCTTGTAGGGTGCGGTCTTGCGTTGGCACCAAAGGAGGAGACCTTCCTGTAATTTGAGACGTTACTTTTTAGTTATGTCCACACGTCGAATACTAAACACTACAACTGCTTCTGCTTGTTTGTTGGTTTTAGTGTTGTTTGGATTCTACATAGGATACACGATACCCTTCATACAGCAACTGATAGGAGCAGGTGGCTGCACATCATAAGCGACTGTTCTGGAAAAAGGACCACAATCCTCAGCATTGCGGAAACGGACGCAAGGAGGACGAATTTTAGAATATGTAAAGTTTGATCGTAAGGCAACATTAATGTCGTCTATTAAAGATTGTACCTTGGCGGTCATTTCTTCGACTGAGATGTCCTGGATGGCGAATCGCAGGATGATGGTCCAGATCATACCCAGCGTCATCTTCAGGTTGCCGTCGACGATTTCTTCAGCGCCGATCGACACCAGTTTCACGCCTGGAAAATAAAAGAAAAATCGTAAAGAAAAGAAATAAATACATGTTTTTAGTTATCCGCTATACTATTTTTTCCTAAATCAGATTAAGGTATATATTCAGGCGACAAGCTAGCAACCTGTTCACTATTATACCTAACAATTAAGCTAGCAAAACGAGAAGTAGTCTTGACGATGTCTAAGCAAATTCTCGGGTGCTCTGCTTAGGTACTCCATTTGGGAATACATACGTGATATTTGGTAATTTTATGTATCTATCAGATATTTTTTTAAGATTAGTGTAAATAATGGACTTGATGGGTCCATATCGGGTTGCATAAAGTTTGAAGTCATACATTTTATAAGCATACATATTTTTGTCATAATCATCATTAAGCATAAATGAAGTAAGCCATAAATTTTTAAGCATAATGTTTTATGGCATACATTTGATTCGCATAAAACAATATACGCACACTTTATAATGGGCATACAGTATAAACTCATAAACTGGTTGTGCATAAAACATGCGAAGCATAATGTACGATTCGCCATATTTATTTTGCGCATAATAATTTGCATAAACTAGCCTAACTTAACCTACGTTTTTGGCCGCGATTCGGTTCATGTGAGGTCACAATTCTAACCTAACCTAACCTACTTTTTTAGCCGCGATTCGGTTCACGCGAGGTCACAGTTCTAACCAAACCTAACTAACTTTTTTGGCTGCGATTCGGTTCATGCGAGGTCACAGTTCTAACCTAACCTAACCTATTTTTTGGTCGTTAATCATCAATGTTATGGCTGGTTAAATGTATGACAGCCATAATTATGACTGAAAATAATTATGACCATACATTTTATGACAATTCAAAATTATGTCATTCGTCTTTATGGTAAAACCATTTATGACTAAAAATAATTATGACAGGGAACATTATGACAATAGTACACTTTATGCCAAAAAAAAATTATGAGTTTCAACTTTATGGTTAAAGTGTTATGACAATCGATTTTATGACAATGGTTTGTATGCGACTAGAATAGCACCCGGACTTGATAAATAGAGACAAATAGAAGCTTGTCACTAGGTGCAATTAAGTTGTACGGTGGGCCAAGAAAGTGGTCTACCACTTTTGGCGAAAGTTTCTGTGAGAGCAAAATTATCACAAGGTTGACATTGTACATTATGGCGAGGGGAAATCGACCATGTTGTTTCATGAGGTTCAAATGAATATCGATCTTGAGGGGGTAGACCAATTTCTTGGTCGACTGTACTGCTGAGCAACTGCTAACCTTGAGGATTGATATAATATAAGATGACTTAAAACGTTAGTCATAATGTCATAATATTCTTACGATGTTTACAGTTGTACCTACAAGTAGCGGCACCGTTCCAAACTCAGACAAGGCAAAAATAGAATCCAGAGATTCGAGCAAAAATAAAGTTGAAATTACTCTTTTATGCATTAACGTAATGCTAATGATATACATTAACAAGTGACTGTTTAGTGTTTATTTTCCTTATGCCATGACGTTATACGGTATACCGAGTACAGGGAATGAGGGTACTTTATTCCTGCTTTAGTGGCAATAATCAATAACCATATCACTGTTGTAAACAAATAGTTCAGACTAGGTGTACCTACCTAAAATAAGTTTTGAATACTAAAATTTTATCAAGAACAGAAGTGCCGTAATATTACACCAATTTTGAAGATTTGTAGTTAAATACTTGACGTAATAAAAACTAAAGTAATAATAATCACTATCATTTTGAACTCCGTGAAATGTGACACCTTAGATTCGTAATGTAATGCCAACTTCATAGTCATTAAGCAATCGCAAATGGACTAGAAATGCATTGCAATACACTTTAATTAATAAAAACGTAATAACGCGATAAGTTTTTCAATTACATATTTTCAAACGACTGTTTTTCCCTGTGTGATGTTCGGTTTAAAATAACATCAAGGAGATAGGTTAAAGTATATTTTAGGCTAACAACCTGTTACTTCTTTTATTCAACTTAAAAGGTAGAAAATATGCTAATAATGACCGCAACGTGAAGCAGTCATGGTTTCATCTATGTAACGTTTCGTCTGCTCTGCCTACCCTCCTAGGTAATACAGACGAGAAACTATGTGTGTGGATATTCGAAAAAGATTACAGAGAATCCTTTTTACAAGCCTTTATTTTACTTTCAACTGTCCAGTTGTCTGTAATCAAATCTTGCAAGTGTTTTCGATCCACTTCTCGATTTTTGATTGAGTTGAAATTTTGTACATTAATGTAAATCGGATGACAACGCAATAATCTGGTAGTAAACTTCTGGTGGCCCAGCCGGGACCATCTCCGACGGAAGGCTCTCTTTAACGGTTGGTCTGATCGATTTGAAATTCGGTGCACATAATCTGGGATAAAGCCGTGGTAGCCTAGCGGTTCGACCTGTGGCCTCTCAAGCAGAGGGTCGTGGGTTCAAACCCCGGGCTCGCACCTCTGAATTTTTCGGAATTTATGTGCGATATCGAATTTGATATTTATCACGAGCTATTCGGTGAAGGTAAACATCGTGAGGAAACCTACACACAGCGAAAAAGTAATTCAACGTTGTGTGTGAAGTTCCCAATCCGCACTGGGCCCGCGTGGGAACTATAGCCCAAGCCCTCTCATACTGAGAGGAGGCCTGTGCCCTGCAGTGGGACGTATATAGGCTGATGATGATGATGATGAACCTGGGATGGATAACAGTGAACTACAGTCGGTAGTTGTTGGTTAGGTTATTTTAGTTCTGTCAACGTCTAGTTTAAGGTTATGTCAGTTACCTTTGGAAGCGATGAAGTCAAGAGCCTTGTTGACATTGGCGATCTTGTGGAACCTCATCTTGCCACGGTCGGGCTTGGGCAGCGTCTCCCCGGAGATGACCTCCAGCAGCAGCATCAGCTTCAGGCCGTTACGGAAGTCATCCTCGATGTTCTCGATGCCAGTGCCGGCTTTGCGGAGGTGGCTGTTGCACCATGCTGTGAAGGTCTGGAAGGGGAAAGGGGAATGTTTAGTTTCTCGATGTTTTTCTAAACATAAGACTATCACTAGACTAAACTCACTTCTTAATATCGTTGTTCTCAACCATGGCTCACGATTAGTCCGATACATGCCCGATATAAAGACGTGATATTCGTTTTATTTCACTTCTAGATGTTGGTTGGAAGTGAAGTCCCTGTGGTGTCGGGTTTAGCAAGAGTCGAATAAGGAAATAGTTTTATGCAGGGATCGAATACCGGTATTATTTTCATACATTTGTACCAGTATTTAATTGCGGTATCTCAGTTGTTTTTGTATGTTATTGGATTTTTTTCATTTAATGTCGTACTTTTGTAGGCTTACCTAAATTAATACTATCTAGGAATACCAAGCTAAAATTCCAAATTAAAGGAGATATTTTAGTTTTTAGTAATACCGGTAACGATCCCTGGTTTATGTATACGTTAGTTAGGCGACAGGCTAGCAACCTATTACTATTGAACTTAACATTAAACTAATCAACTTGAATTGTACATGGTTTTGACTATGTGCCATGTCATGTGCGCTGTCTACCTCATTTGGGAACCCAGACGTGATGTTTATGTATGTATGTTGTAAAAGCGCATGGCAAGGACACGAATATATTTAATTATTATTACCAGACTATTAGATTAGAATTATAATTATGACCAGATTTTTTTTGTGGTCGGTAATACATAATACGAGAAGGAGATATTCGTATTGTTGTTTCATACTTCAAACAACAACAAAAATTGCGGGTGAATCGGGATGGACTAATTGTTAGCATACCCTACACAAAATTATAGTCAAAATGCGTGTTGATCTACTGTTACAAAACTATAATCATCTATTATGATGAGGGCACGTAATGACTGTAACATGCCAACCAAAACAACGAGTTAAACACCATGTCAACCGATTTGTTTGTTTACAAGTCTGTTATCAGCAACTGGACAATTTCATGAGGAATTTAATCGGTGTTGTTGGTAGCGTCATTCAAGCTCTTATCATCTTATCGGACGCACCGTGTCTAATCTATTTCTAATCGTTAGTTAATGATATGCAATGATATTTATTCACACGTGCTCCAAAGGTTAGAGGATCTACATTTTTCGCAACTTGCTGTTGATCCGGTTTAGTAAGTACGTCTGGTTTAGTTTTAACATTTTGTAAATGATGTGTAGCTATAGCTATGGCTAAATAAGTGTATTATTATATCGAACTTATTTTAGATTAATCGTAAATGGTTTTTTTTCCAATTTTGCTTGAATCTAAATACTCTTATGTCACATGTTTTAAGATCTCATAGGATATGTTCGCCTTTGTACCTACTTTTAAATTGTTTTCTATTACTCTTCATACAATTACCTACAGAAAATATAAGCCAAAATATATGCCTTTATTCCCATATGGGGTAGGCAGAACACACGAAACATTACTAAGCTATTTCACGATTCATAGCCTCTTCTAGTTTTAGATTTTATGTTAAACATAGTGAAAAGTCACTGGCCAATCACCTACAATTTACTCCAACCTATTTCCTTAGTATCCTCCTTGGATATAAACGGAAAAAAATGCAGGGGTGCTTTCTAGATCCGACACCAAATGGACATCAAATCTAATGAAACCCTTAAAATTGTTCTAGGGTCTTTAAACACGGTTCATTTGTTTCAATATCCGCAAATCAGCATGAAATAGCATTCGGAACGAAAATGGCACGAGTGGCGGTAATCAATACTGCAGTTGCATCAGGTGGGGTTAGCCGAGGGTCGGACCCCTACGGCCCTGCGGCCCTGCGATTATTAGCACTCGGCTGCCTGTGCGGGCGCAGGGACTGTTATACGGTGGACCGTTTGGCTTGGAATAATTAGTGAATGGTGTCTTTGTATTACGTTTAATAATCTTAAATCTGTCTATATGAGATTTATCTGTAATGAGACGTTATTATTCTTTGCAGTATTCCCAAATAGGGTAAGCTGAGCACACGAAGCAGTGCGTATACATAACATAACTATGATTACCTATTTCACGTTTTGTAACCAATTTTAGATAATTTTTTGGCTAAATTTTTGGTAAAAGAGGTATAATAGTGACAGGCTCCTAGCCTGTCGCCTGCAGTAGGTTATACCTTAATCTATTTTCCTATCTTTGCCAGTAATTTTCGGCAAATCATCGTAGAGTGAAAATCTACAGGCCAACTCAACTCAATTCAAGTAAAGTTTATTTTAAAGAAATTACGATTAATAAATGATTCAGAAGTATGATAGCCTTTAAATTCGTAAAATATCAAGACATCCCTTCCAATTAAATTGTTTTACGCTTTCTTAAATGTCTCGTTTTTCGAATATTTTTTAACAGTCTCATTTCAGATCAGTGGTGGGCAAACTTTTTTCACAAGGGGTTAAGAAAACGTATCAAATTTCACTGAAGATTTACCAATAAACCAAAGAATCACCTCCGCTTTCGTATTTAAACCGATGGGACTGTCAAACTGTGTTTCCATGTCTCAGAGTTTATATATCTATATGTTTATACCTAGACTCCGTTTCACATAACATAGATGATTTACCGGTCAAATTTTCTCACATTATTAAGTAAACCCAAAGCGTCACCGCAAATGGTGCTACCGTTTGTATTGAGAACATTGTAACAAACAGTAATAATTGCTATTGCAATAATTGGTTCCAGTTTCACCTTTGGATTTATGAGAAAAAATCAAATTTTGCCATTGAAAGTCTAAAAACAAAACGATGTATAGTGGCAGTGGATTATAAGCCAGTCGAATGGTGTCATGGTTTTGTCTATGTACTATTATCTATTCTGTGTCTATGTTACGTTTTGCCTATTCCGGTTTGGAATGCAGACGTGATGTTTATGTACTATCTAATGGTCTCTGTGATTAGCACGGACAGAATGCATGCAGAATAGATGCAAAAAAACTACACATTTAACAACTTACGTTAAATATACCTTGTGCAAAAAAGGTTAAAAAATGGCAACGTTTATAGCTGTAATGTCAATACTGGCTAACCATAAGTATGACCAATTTACCGATTTTTGCATGAAACGAAACAGAGATTGTTTGAACTGTGAATCACGACTGTATTCTGTGTTTTCGCAAGCTAAAACATACATAGTAAAGTACGTTTAAGTGTTAGGTATAGTCACAGGTGTAAGGATGAGGTTTACAAACAAAAAATCGTTCTTAATGTTATTGTAGGTACATTGAGAACCTATTTAACTAGTGTCATCATTAAGGATTCATTGTGTCCTGCGAATTTTACGTCAGCTATTTAATCGACTCCGTATCGATGTTTTGTAAGCGACATTTTAACGCTATAGTAGTTTGTAGGCATTCAGTAATTGCAAAATGGCCTCTCTGAACGTATAGCGATTGGTTCCGGAGATGGTTTCAAGGTCGCTGCTGATCAATTGAAAACAGTCCGCTCAATGGGTTTGCGTGTACGTGCCGCGGCGGCCTGCTGGGTGACAATTGTGTCTAAGTAACGTGCGGTGTGCTCACATAATGGCGTCATGTACTATAATTGGTTCTTTAAAATACATCGAACTGCAAACAGTCGACGGCAACTCGCGTTAGAGGTAAACCGGTGAGCTGTCGCCTGCAATTAGCGACCTACCCACGATACGTCAAATTAAATCACGCGTATTGACGTGAATACCATTAACTAAGACCTTGTTTGCAACACAAACAATACAGAAAAGCTAATTAAAACGATGCACTAAGAAACAACGCGCGAGGATGCAATAAAGGAATGTCGAAACCACACGCAAAAAAATCTACCTGGAAGAATAATTATTGCTTCAAGGAGGTTTATAAGAATTCCAATTCTAATGCCATAAAATAGACACGGTTTTACCGCAAACGTGGTTGTTTAGAATGCAACAAGTTGATAGATGACGGTGCGATTGCTGAGGCAAGCAGAAAATGTGTGCTTTGCGGAACATTACTGGCTCGTCTGCATTCTCTGCGCGCTGTATGATTCACCGCGCAACGTCGGCACTTGGCACAAGATATTAAATAAAAATACCTTTATTACATGACCTACAACATAGGCGTGCGCACTCGATGCACATGCATCATCCGATTAACGGCCCGCCCGGCCAGTCACGATATTTGAGAAAACTGACGGAATTTTGGGTTAAAGCAATATCTTGTATTCCGAGCGTGAAAGCTGTGAACACAAAAAAGGTCGCGGTGCATACGGAATCGTTATTTATGGCACAAATCGAAACGCGCTGATTTACAACATCGAGATAAAATGGAATCGTAAATTCTAATTTCTGAAAACGAGAAAGAAATGCGAAATATGTTTGAAGAAAGACATCACTGTCGCCTGTTGACAGTAGACTAATATAAAATTGCGATGAACTAGTTTTGAAGTAACAGTGTCATAGAAAATAGTTGCGGCCTCGCGAACTTTGGAAGATGTCCCTGAGACAAAACACACGGCGTGACCCAGAATGTGAAAATAATCCAGCATCACCTTGCAGCGGCCACCACGGCCAGCGCGAATCTAAAATAAGGCGCGCAGGTGCAGACAGGCGAATGCGGCATAGAGAAACATGCGAGTAGGCATCGAGATCCGTGGACGTGTTGTCAACACGTCGAAAACGTGAACAACGAAAGATCGGTGCTAAATAACCCGGTAAATATGACAAGGCAAGCGTGCGATTCTAGGCCGTGTTGTGATTGTTTAAATAGACAAATGACATTGCTTTCCAGGCGCTTTGCTTTCTTTTCGCTCCGCAATGTTGGGAACAATCGAAGACCCATTAATCAGCGAGTGAAACTCGTCGAGTACCTACCACTACCTACATTGTACAATGTTTACGTCGAATTGGCATACGCCGGCTGCAAACTGAGCTCAATGGGATCGTTTGTCGCTTGTAATGTTAAAATTGGATCATAATGTGTACCCGTCCCACAACATTCGACTTTTACAACACGTGTAAAAATGTATGTAAAAACACCAGTAGCTGCAGTACCGTTTTTATCGAATGCACATAAAGTAAAAGAGTAAGAGCCGATCTTTACTGACGTAATTGCATAAATTGTTGGAGGTATCGATAAGGTAAAACAACGTTCAATGGAGTTCAAGGTCCAGCTAATTTTAATGGTTGGTTATAACGGTGGTTTAGACAATAATTTAGTTGTGAGACAAGAATATACTGGTACGAGAAGAGTTATGATTTTAGTGAGGTCGGCGACAAAAATGTATCAAGAATAGACCGCCAGTGTCACGACATTGGCAGTTCCCTCTGTCCAGGAGCCGGAACACATTAGTCGGAGGTTACTCTTAGATTTATGTTCAGTTATTATTTTAAGGTAGTCTTTAAATTATGTTTACTATTTTCAAAGAACATAAATACAAAATCAGAAGTCACTTAGAACGCAGAATACTCATCTATACGTTACTATGTTTCACCTTGATAAACAGGCAGTTCGCCTGAGAACGCTGTCTAATCAAAGTAACATGATCTACACATCGGGTCGATAGTGCAGACATTTTATGTTCACCGATAAAGATCATTTTCTGACGCAATGTCAATTTTATCTTCGAACATATTCCAGCCGTGTCATAACAACCGAAGCCATTAAATTTAACTATCGCGTAGTCAAACTAGTCCAACCTCAGTCTTAACGCATAGTTGGTCTTAAAACACAGGTTCACTATTATAATGGCCTTTATTTGTCTCGGCTGAATAACAACCTGTCAAAAGCGTTATGATTTATGCAGCGCTTATTTGAGCGAGGTGCCAAGTGCACTGGCTTGCCAGGTAAAGTCGTTTGGCAATCCGACTGCAACCATAATTCTAATTACTCATAGGAAATCCACAAACGATGAATTCATTCACTAAAATATATGCAGCGTCCAATAATAATTAACGAAAGCGAAATGCAATCTAGATAGTTTTGGAAAGTCACGCGTGAAACGCGATTTATACTGCTAATAAAATAACATCAATGGTCTATAATTAATTTTTGAATGCACATTAGGAATGGATAAGTCTAATGAATTATTTAATAGAGAAACATGGTAGGTGTAAGTATACATATATGCGACATTCCACGGATTTAATGTAACCCGAGCTTAAACCGGTCCGATGAGTTTCCTAAATCGTTTGATCATTTACTGTTTTACGAATAACTACGATCGAAATAAAAGTGAAAATGTTTTACGTAATCAAAATAAACTTGTTGGGACACGAGTTAATATGCTACATCAATATCTTCGCATAATATGCGCAACTGTTTCTAAGGTCAAGCAATTTGTTGCAAGCTGTCAAATACCGGAGGGAGTCGGATTGGTATTGAAATGGAAACATTATGGATTGATGTTATTAATCATGCGTTCGGAACGCAATGAGTAATATAAGTATCATTAACATTTATAAGTCAATTGACACAAATCGGGGGTCAGTTAAGAAAGAGGTAAGAGAAGACAATCGGTGATTAATGTGATTAATGATGACGGCTTCCGTGGGCGACGGTGACGCTAACGGTGCATACGCCATTAGCACGGCTCGGGCATAGTTCTAGCTCTCCGACAGACCTCACATCACTGAATCTCATCACCTAAGTAATGAGCATTGCTGACAGTAGCAAAACGACCGAAAAAACATTAACAGGACTAAATTAACTGACAGGAAAGTAACTCAAACAGGTCAAATGAGCTATTGAGCCATGTGGACTGTTGTAGATGACGCATAGTAATATGTGTTCCCTTTAGCCTAATTCGCTATTCCGTCAAAATTACCCAAAATCCCTCTTTATCCCTTTATTTACACACCACAAAAACTTCTTCAGTCAGTACCTACTCTTGTCCAAGATCTAAGTTTTATGCAAAAACTATTGAATGGTTTTTGATTGGATAATTTTTATATGATTTGTGTATTTAAAGGGACAACTTTTATGATATTTTGTTATAATTTTAGCACATGGGAGGCAATAGCCTAACTCTGAATTGAATGTAAGAAATCATGGTAGTTACAAACGTAAAATTAAGGATGGATTTGGAACTGAAAACGAAAACAAATTAATCAATGACAACTTATCCTCTGTTCCAATGGTTTCTTCTTTCCCTTTTTAGAAGTATTCTTCATAATTGCGTTCTGCCCAATCATTAATGTAATTATCTAAACGACCGGAAAAACCATAGAATTTATATTGAAAATGATTAATGATATTCGCCCAAGGTGAAAATTTTATCTAAAGCGAAACAGGCAAGTAAATAATTGGACAGAATACAACTATACCAGTACTGAGTTAACAGCCAATTACAGTAAATAAAAGAGGACTGTGTTTGTACAATTGAATGTCGATTGATACCGGCGATGCTTGGCGCTTAGTCATTTTGGCAAGCTCGTATCTATCCCTATTATGTTATTGTAAAATCGACCTTGCTCTTTGAAATTTGAATTTAATGATCAAAGCTTTGTAAAGTATATGTAGGCGTAGGATACACCTGCGAAGGTGTATGTGTATTGGTATTGGTACGGCCGGCGCCCACTATCGAATATACAATATCAAGTATCAACCCGTTATCCGACATACATTTAATGATATAATTATGCACAAACATTGACACGCCTTGTACAAGTCCAGTAATTTAAATTTCATCAGTACATAATGAAGTATCGATTATCGATATGCGTCTTGGTCGAAATTGAATACTGTACATTTCGAGCTGCGCGTCTTATTTAAATATTAGTTTCATATATTATTATCAAGTTGGTTATAGTAAACACGAGGCGGCTGTATTTTGCTCAGTTTGATATTGTACAACTTCTGCAGTTACGGCAAAAACACGCCAATGTCTTAAAAGTCTTATTTTTGTTTTAACAAAAATACCTAAAAATACTCGTAAACACCGAAATAGCTGCCATAAACCTATTTATCCATGAGTCGTAGCATCTAAAAATATAAAAGCACGGGCAATGTTTTGCAAGAGCACGCCCTGCAGTATTCGGAACTGCCTGAACACTTCCTTATGTAAATAATGATGTAAGATTGGCTGTGTTGGCCGAATAAAACAAACAACCAGCCACTAATATAGAAACTGGGAGATCGCGTACCTGATCGACATCGCGTAAACCGCGCGATAGCTTTTGCTTACATTTTTAAACAAGGCAATGCAAAATTTAGACTCGTTTGAAGTAAAAGTCAAGGAATTTCTAAAGTTAAATATGAATCAGTTGTTCTCGAAGAAAAAATAGATCGAAATATCGTCGAGATTCGAGGCTAATGACTTGAAGGAATTTATGGCAATCCTAAGCCTACGGCTTACATAGCAACAGCGGATATGCCTGAAATAGCTTAGCTCGTCGACCCAGTTCTGTGGCAGCATTCAAATTTAGACGGAGTGACAGACACATAGAATTCTTCCGTATTTATTATTAATTTAGGTTGACAGTAAACCAATGGAATGCATTTCTGAGCAGTCATCATAACTAAGCGCAGTTCCGATTAGCGCTTGACTAGTTAGTTAGTGAAGAAAATTTATGTATGACAAACGCAACAGTTGTAATTTTAATTACTGTCTGCTTAGGTAAGTGGACTCGCACGTCTCTCAGTCAGCACAGGTTTTTATTTACCGTAGTGTAATTTAAACCGAACATTGTAACTTGCAACTGATGTCCCACAATTTTGATCATAAGCCACCTTTTTTGCTGTAATTAAATCCCGCTATCCCCTATTGTGTGTTTCGCTTTTATCGCGAGTCTCTCGTGCGAAGATGCGGTGGAAAGCCACGCGGTGTATATTTCATCCGTTTCACTTTTGCCTCTCCTGAGATCTCAGACTGATTACCAGTTCAAGTACTTGGGAAATGATACCTGTCAATGAACGAGTAAACCCACTCGTTTTGAATAACATCGTAAATATACAACATTAGGAAATCGAGTAGCAAGCTCGTGGTAATGTAATTCAAGTCAATGGGTTTACTCAGTGTTTTGATCTGGTTCTGAGCTATGCAGGGAAGGGCGGGGCAAAGCCCAAACGGTTCGCTACGCAAAAAGCTATAATAATCCATTTTATAAGTCCATTGATCCGATATGTGCTACTTATCATCGTCTGAAACCGGATTCAGATGTAACATGAAATACAGTAGTTACTCTTATGGTAAAGTGAGTGTGACAAATGTTACGTCGATGATGTTCTATACCTTATGGTTATGATATTCTTATTATTGCTAATAAGAAGTAATAAGAACCCCTCTCTCTCTAGGCTGTCTTTAAAGATGTTCAACCAATATCGATATGCTAAAGCTCCGTTATGACTTCAGCATATTTTCACGTAAGTAGTGCCATCTGAATCACGAATTATGCTCATTATTTATTTAAAGAAGCAAAAAGGTTAATAGAAGAGCAAACGGTACACAACGCAGACGAAAAGAACCAAACGAAACGAATCTGACAAATTATAAAGTCGAAAAGGCGGTAAATTGTCTCTTTTCACGGTAGATTGATGGTAGAGCAGCTTTGTAAGCGGCATTGCCAAGGTGTGCCAAGACGGCAGACTTAACAAATGTGCACTGAATCAGTAAACTGTTGCGTAAAGCTACTATTCAAGACTAAAGGTAATCATATAGCTGTACAACACAGTTAGAATAGATGTTAAAATGAATACTTATCTTCTCAGTGTGTTCAGAAATAAACTATACATAACTAGTGTTGTAAAAAGTAAACGTTAATGGTGCTGGATAATTTATTTCATTGCCATCGCATCCCACACCAACACATTTTACAAATGAACGGGACAACTTGAAACAATTAATAAAATCTCTCGTATTTGGTTTACAATTCCCTATAGTTTACGTTATTTAAATGTGTACAAATGTAAATTAATATTATAATCGCTGAGCCCATACAAAGCTCATGTTGCTCTAAAATATAAACACGCTAAATGGGGCTACAGCGAGCTATTACTTTGGCTCAGAATATAAACAAACATAGAACAATGCTCCATGGATCAAGCTCTTAACTAGCGAATTAAGCACTTTTATTGCGCATTGTGTCATAACTGGCCAGGGGAACCCAAGGAAGGATTAACATAAGCTCGCGCAATTTAGTCAAGTTGCACTTAGCACATCGGAACAATGTATTTACTCGTAAATAGACAAAACAAAAGCGTGCGGTCACCATTCGCAGTGCAACAATGACGCATGTTGCCTTTCCTGCTATATGGCGGTGCTTATCAAGCAATAAATGGTGCGACTAATTGGTGACACTGCATTACTTACATAATAAACACTGCATTGTTATTTGGTGAAAATGAGCGTGGTCGGTAAGTAAACAGCGTGTCATTAGCCAAACGACTCCACCCACCCACTCTGCAGCCCCACCATTTGGAAGGTGGCCACCGCATTCAACCGGGCTATTGTTATGTCCAACTCGACCATGGACTGTCCGCCGAGTTCCGGACAGCTCCCGTCACCTCTCAATGATACGCCACTTACTTTAGTTTTTAGAACGAAATCCACACTACTCCTACATTTTACAAATGCTATCTCCTCTGCGTTGGAAGCATTTATCTGAAATGTGCGAAATTTCAATCTAAATCTGGAATTCTAGGGCCGGCACACTAAAGCACATAAGTCACAAAAATCGTTTTTATTTTTATTTCACATAAGTCTTAATCATACAACGATGCGTAGCATAGCTTAAGAACATAAGTCAAACAGAAGTGTAAGTCGCTTTATAAGCGGTTGTTCTTTTCCACCTTCTCATTTTAATATCTTACAATGGACGTAACAAAACACTTAAGTTGACTTATGTCAAAAAGAACCATGCGGGTGGTTGTTGATAGTGGGATTTATCGTATGTGTGAGAATGACTTATGTTAAAAGGTGCACATTTGAATGTTGTGTCAATGATTGTTGCTGTGTAGTGGGTACCTAGAAAATCATTTATTTTACTAAAAAAAGAAAGAGCTTTGTTTCCACTTCCTATATCAGAAGATAAAAAACGGGACCTAGTTTCTTTATTTCCACTAATACCAGAAGTATTTCATAACTTTTATAAAATCTTAACAACTCAAGCAAATGTACGAAATACTGATCCAGACCTAGTCTTAGACATTCTAGACGACGTGGAAGTTGAGTACACTTGAGAACTTTTTTAGACACAGTACATTTAATAATAGTAATATAAGACAATAGTACATTTTTAACATAAGTCTGCAAAAGTTATTCAGTCAGTTACAAATTTACTGTGACGTTTAACATAAGTCACACAAAACCTTTTTTAGTGTCGTTTAAAAAGTATGAAGAGTTTAAATTGTAATGGCTATGATAAGTCAAATGATAATTTACTATACCAAAATAATATTAAAAATACTGCAAAACTTTTATGAAGTTTTTTGTTATTCCTGTAAAGTTGTCATTTTTGACTTATGTGTTTCAGTCTGCCGGCCCTAGAATTCAATGACGCAAATGTGAAACTTGTATCAATTTTGTCGACAGTGGTGCATGGCTACAAGCGCTACAGCTGTTTCGAAATTCTTTGTAAACTACTTAATGGAATAGATAGGGAAAACACCAGTGCTATTGTGTAACCGAAGCTATACAATAGAACAAGCAGTGCAAGCAACAGACACGTCAACGGGCAAAAAGTATAAAGTATAGACGAGGAATCAAGGCGACGTCGTGACTGCGATCGGACGATCCGGTTTGCCACGGGACCGGGGCGGCTACCGGCGACGTTCATGCTGGCTTCTAGTACCTATCCTATACTCGTATATGTGTATGATATGTGCTGCACTTTAGCTTTACTTATATCAAGGTGGTCCGTGTATCAAGATTTATTTAATTTCATGTGACTGATAACGACAGCTTTTTTTGTATAACGGAGTGTGGGTAAAGTTGTTTTGCTTTTTTTAGGAAGACATTCGCATCTATGCTTTTTCTTATTGTCCGTTATGTGGACAACGTTTATTGTGTACATTTAGGGCTATTTATGGGTAAATATTTGGGCGTTTGAAGCGCTGTCATTATTCCCTAAATTTTTTTATTAGATTTATTTACAAATTGGTATAATAAGTGTGTCATATAGTGTCTATGCCTTGCAAATAGGCACATACTAGACTATTATATACACATTTCTAACAGTATCTGATAAAAAGTGTTGAGAATAATGACAGCGGTTCAAACGCCCAAATATGTACCCTTATAAGGAACTGTGGGCGTCTAAATATTGTCCTAAATTGTGGCAATAGAAAAATTTATGTATAAAAGTATCCGTCTATCAATGTATTTATGAACAGGTTGATAACATTTTACGAGTCATCAAAAATAAAAACCACGCGAAAACATTAATGCAATGACTTATAATATTCCAATAATACTAATAGATGTTCGATTAGATAAACCAGTTCAGATAGTGAAGGTTGAATTCTCAAATTCACTTTCAAATACAACGATGCAGAACGAATCACGGAGTAAGGAGAAGTAATGAATAAAGTTACAGCGGATGGGTACTGATCCAGACATCCTGCCCTGCGAACAATAACAAAGCATTTGCGACTACGGCCTTATCTTGGTCGCAACGCTCTGCCTGTTTAGGCACCATACATAACACGATCCATCATGTAGGCAAGCACGTTATGAAACACGAGTCTAGCCTGATACAAGTTCGGATTTATTACCTGGAACTTCCATGTTATCTAAAAAACATGCTTCACAGTCAATAACAATGGCTCTTTTGTTGGATAATCCATTAGTTTACATGCTGTCCGGAGTCATGATTTAATCGAACTGATACCACGAGCTTTACCGAACGAGGCGACAGTTGTTTACCGTTAATCCGACGCTGAAGCTTATTTATACGGTGGCACATAGGTTTGGGCGCTGCAACGGAAGCGTGTAGGCTGATATCTGATAATTGACGCACGGAATCCGACACCCGCCATTCGGCCACTGTGAATCTTTTGCTGACGTACTACACCGCCATTTCAGATAATATATGTAGCCGTGCTCGCTGCACGTCAGTACGAGCACTCCTAATCAATATGTAACGGTGAAACATGCATTCTCGGCGCCAAGGTCGTCAGTAAATGAATTCGCACACAATAGCCTGCGAACCCACATACACAATGGATATCTATATTGTACAGCTGGGGGTCTAAATGAATAATAACAGCCGAGTCCCCTCACTCGGCGACTACTGGATTTATCTAAGCAGATAATCAAAAACCGAGAGCACATACGGGTGCGATAAGGCTAGCAACAGATGGGGGCAAGGGTGTTAAAATGTGAAAGGAAATTTAGTATTAAACCTTTCAAACGCAGACTGATTCACAGAATGCGAGTAAAATTTTGGAAGCCAAGAATAAATTTAGATCGTTTTTCTAATTATAATAGCAAGTGAGTGTAAGCATTTCGCGTGGGTGTGAGGACAGGGATGGAAATAGACGGCGTTGGCATCGGCTGGCCTGCAGTCTGTCCGCGGGCCGGCGGCACATCCGATTATCACGTCTATTTGAGATAAGATTTGTGCGATCTTTGCCTCTAGATTCTGAATCCCTTACTTATAGACATATCTCACATTCCGACTATCAATCACCAACATCGAAGCTCATTAGCAACGATAATAATGAGAAAACACTGACAGGCTTTACACAATCGTTTTAAAACCAGATCGTTCCGTCAGCTATGTGCCCAGTAATAATCAAGCTTAGCAGCGGCGTAGCCGATCGGTGAGCGAGCGGGAATAATGCATACTATATAAATGCAACTAGGGGATTGTGAAACGATAACACAAGGTTGACACAGAGTCCAACGCAGCAACACACCTGGGTGCAGCGAGTGGGCGGGCCGACGCCTATCCATTCCTCGGCGTACAAACACGATAGAACTAACAATGTAACGATCAAATAAACATCAGTAAGTCACTTCTAATAGTAAAATGATTCGCCTAAATCTATGACGAATTTGTAATTTGTGGACGTGTAAAATTTACGTCCGAACAGAAATAAGATTTCTCATCTCGTATTTAGTTTTCGTATACGAATTAAGTACTCACCGACATTATACTTGGATCATTAACTTTTTCGAAAAGTATGATATGAAAGTAATGAATATTACATATCCCTTCTACTTTAAATGCAAAAGTTTGGATGTTTGTTGATTTTCCACTCAAAAATTTACTGGTGGATTTTAATTAAATCCTCTAATATACTCTGTCGCTGGAAGAACCTGGTGGTTTAATAAAATCATCTTCTCCAGGCTCCAATGCAAGTGAGATAACCCGAAGGGTCTATAATATGTTGTGTCTACGCGCTTAGGACTGTCCGCGCGAGAAATATTATTGACGTGGGCAAGAACGAGTGTGTGTCTACGTCATGTACCCTTATTATTTTGTGGTTTTTACTGGAAAACATTCTGAATAATCTTAGCAGAAATGCTGACATCGAAAGAACGATTTCTACTAATGCTGATTCAGAGTCATGGTGTTTTGAAAATCCCAAATCATAAACTATGAAACATCAATTTCTAACTGCTTTCACTTTAATATTTTAAGTCGTTTGCTATTGAAATGACTGTGAATCTTGTTTTCAGATTAGGCACGGGCATTACGGGCAATCACAAAATGCATTCACATTTGAAAGTGTTCTTTGCAAATAGAAAACATTTTTAAAAAAATCTGAATGCAAGCAAAAGAGGCATCTATCAAGACTAGGATCAGATTGGTATTGTAAAATGAGAACCTGTTAATATTGATATCAGCCAGATCTAGCAATTGTTTATAAATCAGCAATGAAAGTTGAATGGACATCGTGCAAAGTTTAGTGAGTTACGTCGTGAGACTAACATCGTTTTAATGAGATGATAGATTTCGTAACGTCTCGGGTCGATCGTGCGAGTCTGTGAACTGGAAAGCAGGTTCAAAATGAGCCTCGTATTCTGATAACGCCCGCTTAGAAAGTTTCTTTTCACTGGCCATTAACTTAATGTAAATTAATTCCATACATCATTATCGTGTCGCAGTTCAATATTCAAGGCCGTTGTTGTTTATGGCTGGAACATGTCCAAACATTGCTTTCTACTTACGCGATGCTACCCTTCTGTGTTACTTTTGCATTTTTTGTTTGGAAGAATGATGATTCATCATTGTCCAATTAGGAACGACATGCCCTGCAGCATTGTGGTTGCCGTGACGATAATGCTCTAGTCACGTTGGCCACAGACACCCTCTATCTTTGGATTAGGTTACTCAACCTCGGCAGGAGCATTAGCATTATAGAGTCCAGCTTTTGTTTAAAACGGTGTAGAATTTGATTATAAACACCTTGAGCTGAATATTTCTCACAACTTGTGACAAAGTGTTAAATGTTTTTTCTCAACAATCCATGAAAACAGAGTCTTGCAAACAGCCGAGACGCTTGGTTTTATTCATTAGTTCTTGAGTCTGTGCCAAAAGCGAGCTAACACCGACAAGAAAAAATAGCCATGTCAAGAACTTACGTAACCGGTACGCCACATAACAGCGCGTCAACGTCGTCAACATGCTTATTACATATTTGTGATATTTGTGATCAATCGGTGCATTTTGTATGATTGTATTTAGGTATAAAATTGTTTTTGTAATTAGGTGAATTGTAATGTTTCCCTATTAGGCTAGGTTCCTGGAAATCTCTGATTAGGTAGTTTTGCGACAGATTGATAGTACATATATTTTGCTTGTTATAGGTATTTATTTATTTTTTCCGTAATAGTGTACTAATTGAAACCTCATCAACTGAAATCTCATACTGAGAGGAGGCCTGTGCCCTGCAGTGGGACGTATATAGGCTGATGATGATGATGATGATGATACTAATTGAAAGCTTTTACTTAAACCCTCGATTGTTACCTGATTATGATTACCACTGCACTTTTTGGAGTGTTTCCGATAGTTAGTTGATTTTATTGCTATTTACACATTCCATATTTGGTACAAGTAACAACGTATGACAATTTCCTATTACAAATAACTTAAGTAGCACTTTAATTTTAATGCTTTTCATGACTATTTTTTCAGTAACATCTGACGCGACAGTAATGATAATGATGACAATTAGCTAGTTTTGTACTTTTATAAAGGAACTTTTTCTTGCATTGATCTTTGAGCTATTTTACTTTTTACTGCTATTCAATAAAGTAGGTAAGCAAGAAGGTAAATAAGAAGTGAAAGACTGGGAATTAGATAGGTACAGGGGCGTAGCTACCGCCGTATCTGCCGTATCAATTATACGGGGCCCCCGTTGCTCGGGGGCCCCCAAAGTGTTAGGAAAAAAAATGAAAACTTCCCTTGTGAAAAATCTTCCCCCCCCACCTATAAAGGGCCCCCATTCATTTTTTTATACGGGGCCCCGCCAATGCACGCTACGCCACTGGATAGGTACATATTCATAAAATTGGGAAACGTCATTCTTTATAATATTGCCGACCCCACGGCTAAGAGCTCTTAACAAAAGCTTTTATTAAAGAGATGTGAGGGGACTTTCCGGGAAATATTTCTCGGTACTAAAATGCTTTAGGAAAACAACGCTGGGTTATATAAGGGGCCCTTGATAATAATGTCAGATTAAATATTAGCGTTTGCAGAGTTTGCCATTGCGAACATGAATATAATTATCTAATGGACTTACTTTCAAACTTTGTTTCGAAATGATAATAACGATTCGATTTTCCATCGTCCAGTTTAATTTATTACTAAGTACTTACTTCTTTAAGTTTATCTAAGTATCATATTTGTCAAAAAAATCTAAATACATAAACTTACGTGAACCGAAAGAACTTTCGCCGCTTAATAGGTGGTATTTACCTGCATACATTTTTACGATAAAAATCAAAGTCCCACGTACGAGCTTGAATATTGATCATCTCAATAAATATCTTTAAAACAGTTCAAAATACTTTCAAATTCATCGCCTTATTCGAAAATGCATTATGGCTTATCGAACTCAAGTCAACGACCTCGAGTTCACAGGAATTACGCGAAAGGTATGCCAAGGTGATAAGTCTTCGGTTAGAAGACAGGGAACACGGTCCGAAAAGATTTAGGACATGCAGCAGCTGTAGTGGCTCGGAAATACCGGCACATGTTACCACGCCAATAAAATACCAATCGTTTTATTGGTTTGCACAACAAGTGAATTCAGAACCGATCTGATAGCTCCTTCAAATTAGATATAGATTTTTAGAGCCGTTAATTTTCCAATGCAGCAGGCGATCGCGGCGTTGTGATCGTTACCAGCTATTAAACTGCGATAAACGACCATCACGACGCCTGCACTCCATCGACAGAGAAATATTAGTTTTATGTAAATTATTAATTTTATAACCTGTTCTTGCTCGTCCTCGCCACTTTCACGGCTGATTTCTAGAGTAGCGTTGATCATACTTTTGAAAACATTTCTCGGACTCAGATTAATCATTGCACTTTCCTTAATGATAATTATCAGTTGGCGTCATTGAGACACCTTACGCATTGGTAATTTTACTACGAAACACTTGTCTCATTTAGAAAGTGGGTGTTTCGCAGTCGCAGGTCCGCGTGTGGGTCTAATTGGCGAGGGGTCGCCAGTGTCGGTAATAGGTACTTCTCGGTACTCCTTAAGAAGGAAAACATGGACATGATTGTGCTAGTGACCCGGTTACGGCAGATTGATTCCAGTTGGTCGGCTCGCGGCGGGTCGCGCAGCAGCCCGCTGTCGGCCGCGACATTGAACCGTCGCACACGCCGGCCAATGCACCGGAGTCGCAGGCTCTTTGTTTACATCCTGCGAGACTCGACGCTTCAGCCTCACTAGTTCATTGTCCCATGCTTAGAATGTAACGTGCGACCGTACACATTTACATACTCTGCCGTCCTCTCGTTACTTTATTCCCAACAATATTGTCGTAAATATTTCGTTGCACGTAACAAAATTTATAACTGATGATCAGAGTTGTCAGTTGAGTCACGTACATTTTATTAAACGTTTTTTCTACCCAACATTCTGACAAAAATGTAAAGTAAGAAAAGTTTGAAAGAGCTATTTCAATCTTAGTGGGCATAAAAGTTTAACATTGACAAATGAGTCTCCCTGCAATCGGAGAGTGGTTTCGTAAGTCGTTAATGACATTCCTGGCTGCGCGAGGGTGGCGGGCGGCGCTGCGCTCGCGCTGCCTCCGAGATGCACATGACGTAGAGAGGCAGCCACGGTTTCCTGAAATATGGGTTTCATGGTGACGCAGTCGCACGCCCGCGCTTTCAGCGGCGCCTGCGCTGGACCCATTTTAGGACATGACTAACGGAAATTCGACTCCTCTCTCTCCGGCCCGCTCCCTCCCGCGGGAAGCCGCGTGCGCGCGTCTCGTTCGCTCGAAAAGCTCCAAGAAATCTTTTAATAGTGTCCCACGGCCGCGATCTACTTTCAATCTGAGGCGGGAAAAATGCAGGAACTAGACACAGATTTTTGAAACCAGCGCGCGCATCGTTTTATTTAATAATTCTTATAAGATTATATATTTTTTTGCAGTAAACCGAATTTTTATTTTTAAATATTTCGTAATCTTCTCTCCTAATGCACCTATTTATTTTGCTCATAGTATTTGTTTTAGATTTAAATAATTTATTAAAGCGAGACGATATCCTTGGCAGCTGAATCCTAAAAATAGATTTATAAACTAGCAAATTTATATCGGCACCAGCATTTACAATCGTTATCTGATGTAGTGCGGTATATTGGAACAGATATTAATAGGGGTCTCCGATGCCGAGTGGATTTATATATCGCGCAGAAAAGCCAGACATCGTCAAACATACACAAACATGACTCACGACCGAGATAAGGTTATATCGGCAATATTTTACGCGTACAGTATTTGCTATTAATTTTAATAAATATTTCGTGGTTTCATCCCAAACGCCGGTGTCAGTGGTGTCAGAACTGACCTTTTTCTGTTGTTTTTCCCAGGCCGGGTCTAGGAGACCCTCGCGTTCCCACTCCTCCTCCTGTTCCATGTAGCCGTCGGGATACCCGTCATAGTTGTTCATCACCCCGTTTTCCATCATCATGGTCACCGCACTGACCGTCGGTTTCGATGTTCGTTCGAGCCTATGACCGCGAACTCGCGTGTGATAGTTCGCACCGCGCACTGCAACAGGCAGCCGGCCGCGTGCCCGCTGCGAGGAAACTGGCGCCCGAGCGCCAACGGCGGCGGCTTGAGGAACTTTCTCCGCGCGTTCCGTTCTACGTAAACAACTGTCAAAATTGTAGCGCATCGAACAACGACAGCGACTTTTTTGTCGGTGGCAGATTTTAGAACTAAAAATAAGACTAGTGTTCAGCTGTTGACGGTTCTTGGGTATTTGCGAATAAAAATTGCGTGAGGATGTTTACATACGAGTATGTAACGTGTTAATAGATTTAATATGACTAATGGAATTAAATATAATTAAAACATGATTATGCTGATACGCCTCATTTCTACTATACTTACTATATATTGTTTTTCCTGCGTGATGCCGGGTTAGAATAGCACCTTCCCCTTTCTTCCCGTGGGTGTCGTAAGAGGGCGACTCTAGGAAAGGGTTAGTGTATTGTGGGCGATGGGCTAGCAACCTGTCACTGCAATATCACGTTTAACTATCAGTACGTCTAGTGTGTTTATTTCGATGGTGCAGTCGTTAACGAATTCGTTTGCGAGTTATCGCAAAATTGTATGGAAAGCGAGACAGCGCCGCCAGCGGAACGTTTGCACAACTACCACGGCCGACAAGTCTCCATACATTCCGCGACAACTCTCAAACGAATTCGTTAACGACTGCACCATCGAATTGAACACACTAGACGTACTTGTTACCCTGAAATTGCTAAACGTGGCACTGGATTTTTTAAGTCATGTGCTCTGCCTACCCCTCTTGGGGAGACAGGCGTGAGAATATGTATGAATGTATTTTTTAGAATAAATTATGTGCAAAAATCTGTAGAAAAATTAATTTATCGTTAGATAACTTTTGATAACACGCAATATCACGTTTAACCATCTGGTTACCCTGAAATTGCAAAACGTGGCACTAGATTTTTCTATTCACGTGCTCTGCCTACCCCTCTTGGGAATACAGGCGTCAGAATATGTATGTATGTATGTAACTTTTGGAGTGGAGGCACATCCACGAAAAGTGGCCACGGAACATGAAATAGTCATGGTTTTGTCCGTTTTGTCTGCGTTTCGGGTGTACCCCATTACCTAGCCTACCCCATTTGGGAATACGGGCGTGATGTAGGGTCAAGGAGGGTACAGTCGCTAGGATTTTTTCAACGAGTTATAGTATCAAAAGTGTAAGTGATTGGACAATTTTTTCTAGACACAAAGCAGCGTTCATTATTCAAGTTTTATATGTAGTAAATAGATTTCCCATAACTTACACCGAAAAAGAAATAAAGGACTTTTTTTCAAAAATGGGAATCGAGCCACTGTGTGCTACTATAGGTGCACAGTGACTAGTACCCCCTAGTACACAGTTGCTCTAACAGTACACAGTGGCTCGAGCCACTGTGTACTACCCTCCGTATACAGTGGTTCTAACAGTACACAGTGGCTACGGACTGAAAAAAGCCTCTGTGTACTACCAGTAAATGGTGAATGATGACCTATTTTGATATAATACCTATCTATAATGACTGTTTATCTAGAACTTGCGTAATTATTATGATACACACGTTACGTTGCTCCTATAGGAGCGCTAAAATTTTTAGCAAAATAAAAACTTTCAAGTAGGCTTTCCGCCGTCTGGTTTACTATTATTTTTCTACGTAGTGAAGGCAATCTTTTACGTCGCGGCATTTAGCAAATAGGTAGGTAGGTATAATTTTTAACTTTTATTTTATATTAGCAGTCAGGTTTTAAATTTAAAGTTCTAAGAACAATCAAAAACTTTTTTTATTCAACTTTTATTAAATTAAACTTTGTCGGTAGTAATTTTTTTAATCATTTATAATTTCATACGTACACAGTGGCTCGCGAGCCAGTGTGTACTTTTCCAAATCGAGCCACTGTTGACCCTGACGTCATTTTGAAATAATGATCAAATTAGAAACAAACGCATAGACCTAGAGCACTGAATTATGAGTCAATACCAAGTAGATTAGTCATACTTTTCGACAAAAACAACAGTAATTAAGAATCCTACAAAAGTTTAGCTAAAAAACAAGGTCAAACTTTCGTGAAAATGTAAATTCGGCCGAGTAAAAACCAAACCACGTCATCACACAACCGTGCGGCGCCGGAGCGGCTCACGGATTAGTTCGAACACGATCGCATCTCTAACGCTTCTTATTAACGTAGAGGACAGATAGATAGCTCTTTCAGTTTCTAGCACAGTGCATTCGAGCGACTGTTCCCTTCGAGCAACTGTACCCTCCCTGACCCTATGCATTTCCGCAACAATATCACCGGCTGTTGGTGGCTTAAGAATAGTATTACCACATTATTTTTGGATTGCTCTACTCTGTTGCTTCTGCTTCCGATTCCGGCTTCGAATCTGATGAGTAATATTTGAAATTTCCGACTGTTGAAATTGTCAAGAGTATTAAAAGGTTTCGTCATGTTGACGTTACTTCCGATCGTGTTGATCGCGGTGGCCTACGCGACCACATCCGTTAGTATACCTACTGATTGTTCCGTTTCATACGATATGTGGGGTTCAATACACATATTGGTTTCCTTTCCTATTGGAGGTTAAAGATATCGTAATACTTATGGAGGACTGACTCCGAGGAGAAGGAAGACACGTCCAGCTTCAATAAAACCATAGGTAAAATAGATACACAAAAAAAATTTATTCACCACATAATAATTCATTGAATATTCATCTCGCTTATGCAAAATAACAGTTATATATACTTTTCATTTTCCTTGAAGATCCCACATATTAACATATACGTAAATATAGCAACATTCACGATCACAGGAAGGTTAAAATTTTGGAATAGAAAACTTATCGACACATCCATGATTGGTGTTCTACCAAATTAAACCTATTACAGATGAGTATTCCACACGTGACGACGGAGTGCAGCCCACGGGTGTGCACACACCTTAACGCATTAACGGTTAACGGCATAAAATTCCATCAAAGCTTTGAGCAAAACCACGTCAAACAAAATAGACACGTCCAAAATCATCGACAACAATTGAAGACCAACTTTGTAAATGTTTATCCACGAGTATAAAAATTTTACCGACAATTTCAACTTGACCTCAGTGTTATTTGCCAGAACTTTAGAAACGTTTAAAATTTTAGGCTACGTAATATATTAACACCCTAATATTAAACATTTCATTAAGATTTTCGACCCATTTTACATAGCAGGTTTGAAGGAAAAGATTACCTACGCGTACTAAACCACACGGTTTATTCTGATTGTGAATCAGATAGGTATGATACTACTGTAAAAAGGGACACTTGTAGTCTAAGAGTATATAATTTGCGTAAATAAATAGTTCATGATTTAACACTTCCACAGCCCAGTACCCCAAATATGCGTCATAGCGACTTAGCTCCACAGATCTGTGCCCACATGTGGGTCACTTAATAACAACTAGACTTGCATTCAAATTATACAATATCTTGTTTACAAATTTAACAAGACTGTATAGTGATGAAATTAATTTGCTGGGCATACCAGGAATTTTAAATTTGTGTGTAATAGACACAAATATGTGCGTAGATATGTACGCAATCCTTTACAACTCCTATTTCTCTCGTATTTAAAAAAAATAAATAAATCTATCACACAAAAATATAGTTAAGGTGATGTAAAACGGGTCTTTATTATCCGTGTAAGATACAGCGCTAAGTATTTTATACAGATAAATATTATTACAAGAGATAAAAATGTTTTAACATTTAAATTGGTTCAGAAGACTCCATTTTAACAATTAATGTAAATTTGCTCCTTACTTGTCTAAAAAAAGAAGAATATTGTGAGTAGAGTATTATAAGCTACCTGCAGTCTGTTGTATATCTTCATAAGTATGATTCAAGCAACATAAGCTTTGAACGGATCGTTTAATCAGTACAAAAATAAATTTACCTAATAATAATAATTTTAAAATGAAGATATTTGTAGGATACGGATCCAAAACCAAAATGTTTTCGACAAGTTGACCACATATAAAATTAAATTTATATAAGCAACAATATAGTTAGGTACATGACTTCCAGTAAGAAAATCTGTAATTATCAATTTGTCAATACAAGTTAAAATAATTATGAAGACTGCTATGAAGATTTAAGAGACTAGACAACGTGGTTTTATTAGGTCTAATACATTTATAATATTATCTTGTTTGAATACTACACATCTATTTAAAATACATCCATGATTTATTTAGGAAAATATATGCAGATTTCTTTTCTAAATTATTTTGCGTCATTTCAACATCGATGGAACCAAAATGAACGTGTTTAGTTTAGAGATAAGCGGAAGAAAGTTCAAGATTTCCATATCAAAAATAACGAGCTTGCTGTTTTGGTAGTAATAAAGGATGTTATAAGTAGAATAGCGCAGAATGAATATCAGTTGTGGGTTGTGGAACAAGCGACTTTGGTTTCGTGGCAAAAACATGCGTGATATGCATAAGGCGGGAAAGGAGTAGGTATATTAATTTTAGCAAGGAAAGGCAATTAACATGTTATTAAGATATCTCAATAACGAGATTCGCTATAGACATCGTAATTTATACTACAAATAAACATTCTAATGCAACGACCATATATATTATATTCTCATTTGATTTTATTTATGATTTTGTACATTTTTTTAGATATTTATTATTCATTTTGTTTATTATACATATACGTATTAATTACAATACATTTTTTAGAATACGACTTAACGTATTGGTGAATCAGTCACTTTTGCATGAAATAATGATGAGTATGATTTGATATAACCATCAACGTTGATGTGGTCAATTTTTGGATCTAAATATCCTCGGTAACTGGCCTAAGTTTATAGACATGTGGAGATGTCTCTTCTACTTGTATGGATCTAATATGATAACATCGATATTGTAGGTGACAGGTAACACACAGATGTTAATAAATAAGGATTGGCGTTGTTTTGCAAGAGAAGCGCCTGATAGGTCGATTAATCTGAAAAGAATTGTTCTTGCTTACATAGAACTACTTACTATGCTGTGCGGATGAGCTCTCTAAATGTGTAATGATCCATAGGTTCAGTTGGAGTTGTTTTCTTACAAGAGCATTACACCGCTGAATACAACTATAGCGTCGACGAGCCAGGATCCATACAAAGACATCAAAACAACGTCAATCCTTATTTGTTACCATCTATGTATGACCTGTCACCTGCAATAGCCTTGGAGATATGTCTGATGTATACAAAAAATAATCTTCAATGACCCAGATTTAAAAACCTCGTAATTTGATTACATTCAGGATCACAGAAGAGGGTTTTTGACTTCGTACCAATCTAAAACAAAATGACTTCCATGTTTGAAGTCAGTATCTTGTCGTATAATTCGACCGTCTGGCGTCTTAACTTGCGGAACTACACACGCATTTATCGCAAAGTTCTTGGTAGGTACCAAAAATAGAGATGATTATGCTGAACACGTCTAGATGTAAAAAATATAGGTATCAATGAACAACAACAAGGAACAGGTATCCGAGAAGTGTACAATAATTTCTCGCACCTCTACTCGAGTACATCTATAACAATAATACTTTAGAAGGCTTCAACATACCACAATATAAGAAGGACCAGGCCAGTCTCTCTTCAAAATCTATCTAATACACTGATAATCCTCACAGCTCCGTTCAGATGCCATAGTCGAAGCTCTCGAACTCGGAGAAGCGCGAGTCTTGCTTCTGGAGGCGTTGCTGACAGGCCTCCAGGTACGAGTCCTGGATGCGGTACATGCCCGAGTTGGCCTGGTACATGAGGGTCTCCAGGATGCGCTCGTTCTTGATGGCCTTCGACGGGAGCACCACCTTGATCAGCTCCTGTGGGGAGATCCTGTACAGCTTCAGGTCCCTGGCGAGCCTCTCCATAATGCATTTAAATTCATTTTTGGCATCAGTCTTATTTGCGGACTTGGCTTTGATTTTGTTGCGGGCCCAGCTGAGCATGGCCTCGAACTTGCGTACTTCAGGCACCTCGAGGTTGCGGCACATGATCATCTGGACCATGGACTCGGACAGATTGAGGAACTCGGCCGTCTGGAACAGCGCGTACGCGCGCTGCTCCGTGAACGCCAGGATCATATTCACCAGCTCCGACGCTGACGTGTATCGCCAGTAGTAGTTTTCCAATGATATTAACATTGTGCATACCTGGAAATGAAAATGAAGACTATGTATTCCACAGACATGATAATGTTTCGAACACTTTGACCTTGGAAAGATGATGGTAGTGACCAGGAAAGTGCTGCAAATGTAGATGTAGTACAGTGGGAAACACGTTACGGAATATTTTTTTTTATTAATTATTCTTTCACTAGCTTTCCGCCCGCGGCTCCGCCCGCGTGGAACTCGGTTATATTGCGGTACAAAGCACAACTATAAGAAAACTTCTCGTTTCAAACGACACACGGCGTCATCGATTTATCATCTATCGATCGGTTATCGATTGATATCGATCTATCATCGATCGATATCGATCTATCAAGCAAACTATATTTTTGTTTTCCCTCGGGAACATCAATTTTTTTCGGGATAAAAAGTAGCCTATGTCACTCTCCGTGCCCTAAACTATCTCTACCTAAAAAATCACGTCAATCCATCGCTCCGTTTAGCCGTGAAAGACGGACAAACAAACAAACAAACAAACAAACAAACAAACAAACAAACAAACACACTTTCACATTTATATATTGGTAAGGATTGCCTTTGAAAACATGCGAGATATAAGATAAGTGATCTAATTTAAATCACAAGAGCTCCACCCACATCGGAACTTACGTTAAAAAATACTGACCTAGAGATGTGGGTGTAGGCTTAGGGTCATTGACTTCCAATCGTTAATAACGATACTCTATCTAACATTTGTAAAAAATTCGTAAGCGAATTCTTAAAAAAAGTCGAAAGGCATTAGAGTTTAAAACAATAATGACTTTGAAAACAGGCGAGGATTTCATTCCTCTATTGAAGGTACTTGCCTCTTTCAATGCTTTCAAGGGATAGTATAATAAAATCACCTAGTGTTGAATTCGAAAGCTGAATCTGAATTTCACAAAGAAGATCCCGGGAACTGGTTTCAAATTCCTCATAGATTTGTCTTATGTATGCCTTCGGAATTTTTAAGGCTATTGAAGATCAATCACGTGTGAACATACCACTTCTATCCTAAGGAACTGTTTGGCATGATGGAAGCACGCTTGCAGCAGCTCGGGCAGGTCATAGTGCTCGGCCGCACAAATGAGCCCCGGGATGGAGGCGCACGTCAGGGGACAGCTGCCGGTGTGTAGGTAGTCAAGGAGAATGCGGAACGTCTCCGGATCGAACTCGATTATGGAAAACTGGAACAAAACGTTCATTTTAAGTGTGACTATAGTTGTAGCCTAGGGATTTGACCGACCGACGGTCTCTGAAGTTACAAGAAGTTGGAGGTTCTAACACCAATATTTTAAAGCGCGTATATTTCATGCAAAAATCTAAAAAACAATGTTATGCTGGAAGTGGCCACAAAACGTGAAATAGTCATCGTTTTGTCTATGTAGCGTTTTGTGTGCTCTGCCTACTCCATATGGGACTACAGGCGTGATTGTATGTATGTATGTATGTATTTTATGCAAAAAGTAAGACCAGTTCTATTGGAGATATTCCTGGAAAGAAGATTATCAGAAGAATGCAATAATTATGTTTAGGACTTATTTCTATTAGTTACTAACTATTAAAGCGCGTCATTACGACACAATACTGCAAATACCAGACCAAATCTGATGTACCTATCAAAATGTAATTCGATTAAGTGTGTTCGGAAATCATGTTGCTAGACCCATACTGGGCGCCACTTTAGTCCCATTTTGGGTGCCATTTGCAATGTTGCAATTTTCTTTTTATTTTCAACTCAATCCAAATTATTCGAGATTAAGATAGGTTTGAATTAAGTGAACTAACTAATGCAAATTATTTTCCACTTCTGTTTTAGAAAAAAAAAAATACTTTTAACCATTATCAATGTCATTGCACGTCTGGAACACCGTAGCTAACAGAATAGAAGGCTTAACTGATTTGGAAACAGTCTTTTATTTGAAAGCTGATTTCTTATTAATACTTACTTAGTATTTGGCAACATTCCAGCAAAATAGGGTTAAGAATTTTGAAGACAGTAAAGATTGAACGTGAATGTCAGGTTTATCTAACTTTTTTTAGTCGATTATAAAGTCGGTTATATGCGGCATATCACTCGAAGCAGGCTAATCCGGGATTTGCACTTACCTCAGTCTGCGCAAGTTTGGCGCGGTCGACTTTCTGCGCGTCGGCGCACACCGACAGCCTCGGAACAGCGAGCGCGGCGTTTTTATCCTTGTCTTTGTCTTTCCCTTCTTTATCTATAAAAATAATAGCAATTTGTGATTCTTGTTAAGGTACATTGCTCACAAATAAAAATGATTAGGTAGATCTGGTAGCAAATAGACGTGTGATTATGATGTATTTCACACTTTTCACTCGCCAGGATTAATTTCTCTTTTTCTCTTAACTTGTTAATAACTGTACATACAAGGTAAAAGAACGAGTGTTCAACGCTCTACTAGTTGGTAGGTAGTATAGGCATTTTATGTAAAAGTAATATGGGTCAAATTCGAACTAAAAGATAATTTATTTATTAAAATTAAAGCTATGTCACTTTTATAGGTTGGCCCTAGTATAGCGTCGAACTCTCGGATTTTTTTTCTGCAAAGAACAATAACATAATAATAATATCTAGACTAATATGCCTTCAGAATCGTCAAGTGATTAGTTTCCTATTCTAGTATAAAAATCAGCTATCCTAGGGCATTTTATTGCGTTGGTAACTTTTGCTATGCGCTTTTTGTCAGGCGTTTATTCATTTGCTATGAATTACATTACTCCAGACGCCGCATAGCTGAGTGATATTCTCTGTGTCCCCTAAATTTCTATAATCTATTTAGATTAGAATTAATGGGTGCTTTTGGTCAAACCCAAATATTAGACGAACTGTTTCATGTGACTGGAAATCAAAGCGTCTGTTTAATACAACTACATCACAACCGTAGGTAGATTAAAAATTTAGTCGAAGGCAATGCACACGTGCCTAGTAATAGGGAATTTCAGACACTGTAGACAGAATAAATAGCATTGTCGATTTCAATTACCACAAAAATATCATCAGTTTTTCACACGTAAGTAGGTATCAATTTGGCTACCGTCAAATATTAACACAGCTTTATTAATTACTAGCTTTCTGCCCGCGGCTTTGCCCGCGTGGAGTTCCGGTTATATTGCGGTATAAAGCACAACTATAAGAAAACTTCTCGTTTCAAATGACACACAGCGCCATCGATCTATCATCTATCGATCGGTCATCGATCGATATCGATCTATCATCGATCGATATCGATCTATCAAGCAAACTTTATTTTTGTTTTCCCTCGGGAACATCAATTTTTCCAGGATAAAAAGTAGCCTATTATTTAATCCGGGCTTCTATCTTTACGTCTGCAAAATTTCAAAGCAATCGGTTCAGTAGTTACGGCGTGAAAGCGGAACAAACAAACAAACAAACTCACTTTCTGACTTATAATATTAGTATAGTAAGGATAAGGATGAGTAGATTCATGCAAAAATCTCTAAACCTGTATTCTCAAAACTGTAAAGAACACGGTAGTCGGCCGCATTCGGCGTGCGGCAGCTTTCACAGCCTGAATTGGCGACAACTGTCGGCAGACAATCTAATGTAAAGGCTCGTTAACCGACGTAGCTTGGAGCAAGTGCAGCGACCGCACTAGATGGACTCTAACTAACCACTTAAGGGAAGTAAACTTACTAGAGCAGTCCTGCGAGCTGGCCCACTTCTTCTTGTCGTCGGCGTTGAGCTGCGAGTGCTGCTTGCGGATGGAGCGGCCCCAGCCCGCCGTGATCGTGCCCAGCCGGGAGAACGCTCGCTTCACCATCGGCGAACTAGGCACGCTCTTTGGCCTGTAGACAAATACTTTTTTAATATTCCGTACAAGTAAAGGACAAAAGAAACTGTTTAAGATCAATTCTCCGTCTGTCTTAAAAAAAAAAACACGTAACCCTCGGTTTCAACGAACCATCACTCGATCGGCAGTCACCAGGCGGCTTACAAGGTACGTCAGCATTGTCTTTAGTTGTTGTATGTTATGCTTGGACCATTGGGAGTCATCAGATTATTATTCTCTTACGATCTAGGTTTAATTTGCTTCTATTAAACGGTTACCCATACAGTTATCGAAGCGATTAATATGTATAATTAACAGATATTAGTAATGCAGACTGTTTTACAAACTAGTTTATGTTCGGTTTTTCTAAAGTAGGGGATTTCCATCAAAATCTAAAAGTGACTTAGGTACATTAGATACTTAGTTGAATTTCCTAGTTATTTCCTACCACACCGTTATTTTGATTAAAGTCTACATTTTATAAAGTGAGCCAATCAAGCTTAGGACATAAACCGAATCGTTAACTTTATATGAACAACGTCTAATTAATGACAGTGATAAAATAAATACGAATGACCTCTGTTCTTGAGTCTTGGATGTTTTACTATTATTACTAACATGGTGAAGGTATTCATCTGATGTCACATACTGGCTTTTACGAGTAGTTCAGATCTACTGATGTTACGCCGGCCGGGACAGGAGCTCCGCTACTGGCACCTGCGGGGACCCGAACTCCGTCTGGTTGCCGTACAGCATCTTTTGGAACACCCTGGAAGGGTACGCTATAGGCATGTTCTTTCATTCACTAACCTCGGTGATTCTAGGTCTGGCAATTGGAAGAAATTGCTGCTCTTCTGTCGCGCCGGGATCGGCAAGAGCAGCGTGGGGGGACCCGAATCGCGTTTGTATGCCTTACAGCGTCTCTTGGAACACCCTGGAAGGGTACGCTGTAGGCTGATGTTTTTTCATTCACTAACCTTGGTGATTCTATGTCTGGCACTTGCAAGAAGTTGCTGCTCTTCTGTCGCGCCGGGGTCGGCGAGAGCAGCGTGGGTGCCGGCCGGGAGAGCAGCTCAGCCACAGGCACCTGCGGGGATCCGAACCCCGTCTGGATGCCGTACAGCATCTCTTGGAACACCCTGGAAAGGAAACCCGCAGGCTGATGAAGTCGGAATTCGATCGTGGTTAGTATTATTTAGGGCTTAAATACTAATGAATGCATTAGATGTCGAAGGAATCGAGAATTTATCATTCGACTCGTGAACGCGTTAGCTGTGGCGATTGAGCTAATTTAAAACGTACTATTAAAAAACAAAAATACGTGACAAGTCCCGCAAAGCGGTAAATATGAACTAGAATCACGAAAGTTTAAAACCTTTTAAATCGGGAATTTTTCGATACATAATTGCACAGTTCGTTGTGTTTCAAGGAAACAGGTAAAATCAGTTTTTTCACACAAATACAAATGTTTATCACCATTGGAACTAAGATTACTCTTGTCGTTGTAGGTCGGTACTTTAATGTAAGTTACTTCATTGCTTTTTTTTTGTTTGAACTGATTACGTTATACTTTATTAAGCCTCCCCCTTCCTCTACTCCTTAGCACCCTTCCTTTTACTTATTTTCTTAATGATATTTTTCATCTCACCTACTCCTGACGCCCAAGATAGCCCTCACGCCGATAAACTTGGTCTTTTGCTTGGACTGGCCCACGAGGAAGACGACGTCAAAGAGCTGCGCATTCGTGGCTACATTCAGCTCGTTGTTCAGGAACACACGGGTAAAGTCTTTGGCCAGCTGGTCATAGTCTTCGAACTGATCTCTCACTGAGTCGAGGAGAGGCGACGACGGCCGCATATGACCAATAGGACGCCACGATCCTGGAATTGTGAAGAATGCTAGTTAAATACCTACTCACGGAAGAACTTTCACTGTTTACTTTGCACCACCAAAAATGACCAGTGTAAAGGCCAGAAGGCAAGAGTCATTTTCCCTTCGTACACATTTTATAGTATATAAAAAGACTTCTAGCAAAATGATAGATTTTAACTTAGATAAAAAGGGTATAGAAGTGACAGGTTGCTAGCCTGTCGCCTAAAGCATACCTACCTCAAACAGTTTCACCTATAGTCACCTCTTATGACTTCCGCAGAAGAAAAAAAGAGGTGTTATTTAAAACCCGACACCACACGGAATTGATAGCATGTACCTATGCAGATAAAAATGGAATAGGAGAAAGTGGTCACATATGCCGATAAGGAATTATCAATAGGAAATAAACCTGGCAAGGTCAGGTACCTATTTCAAGAAAGTTTGCTAATTTGCCCAAATTCCAAGAGAAAAGGACGAGTATTTATTAGAGAACTTAATAATGTACCTACCTACGGTCTTTGTAATTTGCTTAGCCTCGAGGGAAATAAGTGTTTATTAGCTCTAAACGTTACAAATAATAATCCCTAGATTGAGAATGCCTCATCTAAATAGTTCGAATATTTAGTATGTATTTTGAAATCTACAGATATCTATTAGTATATGGCAGATTATAATATTCTTTCACGTTTTAAGTAGTCAAGAACTAGATCCGATAAGACATTAGATCTTTTAAAATACGTGGCTAGTCGTTTAATTAACCGATTAGAATCGGCCATCAAAGTGATTACGGGATACCATTGACGGTATCAAAAGATTAGAAGTTCTGGTGACCCGTCATGATCCCGCAAGTTTTAATCCCCAGATTAAATCAGCAATATCGAGTTTTAGATTGTGTTTGAAGGTCAACGCACCTCTCCTGTAGGGTTTGGGTATCTGGCCAGTTTCTGCGTGGTTCTGCAAGTTGGCCACGATGTCCTCCAGCATCTGGCTCCGGGTGCGCTCCTGCATCCGCGCGAACTTCGGCGCAGAGTAGGATGCCCTTTCGCCGTTCACTATCTTCGTTAACAGCCATTCTCTGGAATTTAATTGGAAAACACTAAGTTTCTAATTCGTTTTTATACGTAGTGTGTTACTCGTAAAGATCGAGGCCGTTGTAGTTTCGTTACAGCGCCTTTCACTTCTATAATAACAACTGAAGACAATAAATACTGTGTAGAGTACCCATACTATGCACAATCGTTAGTTGAAATTAAACTAACAAAACGGACTAGTACAAAAATAGTGCCATTTTCCGATAAAAAATCGTCAAACTTTCCATACAAATTATTTGAGTTACTTTCGTGATGTCCCATGTCAAATGATGACTGAAAAATATCGTCACAAAATTGTATCTTTGGGCGGGAAATTGATAATTACGTTTTATAATCGATTGTATTCTTAATTATGAGTAAAATTTTTTTTACTATTAAAAAGGTATACATTTTTGAGTAAATGTCTAAATTCTAAATTGTCGTCATGGTTCAAATAATGTAACGCAATGAAAATCTGTACATCCAATAATTACAGCATCGTTATTTAACTTTGTCATAGACTCGTATCATCAAAAAAATACCTGAACATTGGCCCTTTATCGAAGACGCTCTGCTCCCATAGGTAAGGCTTGTATGCACCGACTTCGTCGCGCGTGACGACCGACACTTCATACCGCGTCGGCCGCCGTTTGATTCTGGCTGATACCCGGACTGGAAAGTGAGGTACGGGAATAAACAAAAGACCTCAAAAGGTCGATGAATTTAGATTTCATTAATATAGGTAAACCTATACAAGCTATTTTTAAGAACAAGCAATTGAATTTTCTTATCTACTTACTTAACTTTTAGTGAAAGGTTCAAGTCGTGAATTTTATCTTTTATCTCTAACTTAAATTCTTCTTTCTACTTACAGGACTGGTCAAAGAAAAGATTGTGTTGCTAGTTTATCACTATTATAGTTATTAAAGCATGGTTGCTAAAATACCGTCATTGAAACTTCATTAAAAGAAATTACAACACTGCGTGCGACACTTACGAGTACTACAAAAATCAGTTTTAAAACACAACTTTTGAAGCCCTACACACAAACTTCAGTTAAGTAATATCTTGTACAACCCAGGTAAGTTTTAAACCTATATTCGTATTACTTACTGTTGCATCTGTCAGTGAACCTAACAAGCATTTTCAGCGATATCCACCTAAATCCCATTAATCTCTCCATGCTCTCGGATCGCTAATCCGAGCGTAAAATGATCTTCAGCAGTTTCACGAAAGCTTCTCACACTTGCAACTAAGTAACTTAAACTATAAAGGTGTCTTATGAGAAAAAGAAAACTCATTATATAACTTTGTATCTAACACTTCGTAGCTTAGATTTTAATTTATACTTAGTTATAGAAATAACAGACAAACGAATAGAGAAATGATCCTTGTTCACATGTTTTAGGTGCATTTGTCTGTGTTGCAAGAAGATGTCGATAGATATCACGCTAGGATTTTTAGTGCCTGATCTTTTGAGATATTTTGCATTACTGTAGCATAAAAAAGGACCATTTGAGAAACTAAAATACTTAGTAAATATTTAGTTACACGTACCTAATATGAACGTGTGTAAGAAATGACTCTTGATGCAGGCTGGTGAGAACGCAGTGTTGTCAGCTTCAAGGAACACGACACACACAATGTCGTTCCCTATGTGCCGTTTCCTTTGGAGCTTCTGAGGGTCATGCCGCTCGTAAGGCAATAAAGTCGACACGTGGAACATGATCTCAATACCTCTCCAATTAGTATAAACGGAATAGAGACCAGTCAAATCGTGCACCGTATCCAATCCACCCTTATACTTATCAAATCCTGCAACAAAACGAGCATTAAGTCCTCCTATTTTCGTTTCATTACTTTGTCAAAAGATTAAGGAAAGTATGAAGACCTTTTAATCGCACTTTTTCCCCGAGCACTTGTAAGAACTCTTCAAACATTGGCGAATTTTCATTATTGTCCAGGATATCTTCTTCGCTGTATTGATTCTCCTTTACAAATATCACGCCAACTTTCAGTTCCGACTTTATAAAAACCTGTAAGAAAAATTATCGCATTTTAAGAAAGCCGAAATCAACTAAGTAAAAAAGTAGCGCAATACTATTGGGCTTTAATTAGAGTTACTGTTTTGTTGAGCCGGGATTTGCTGTATCTATTAATGCGTCTAAAGTTCCATCAGATAGCAGACTAAGACCTGCCCTAGATAAAATTAGGTCATAAAACCTGGCATGCACGTGCCGTTTATAGTTACCTTAGACAATATACGGACGGTTAATGGCGCGAGACGCGTAACTTATCAACGGATTAGGGAATAAGGAAGCAATCTATCTTGGCAGTGGCTATCAAAAATATAATCAGCGTGTAAGCCACTCCCCTGGGATGCCACTCATTATCTTTTCCATCTCCGTGAGCAAGTAAGAGCTCTTGTCGTTATGGGGAATATTTGTACGTACGGGCAAAGTGTTAATGAAGACGAATTACGTCGTACACCTACATTACATTTGGAGATTGTTTTCCTAACGTTAATCTAGAATCTTTGCACCTATTCGGCGTTCCAAACGAATAAAAACTCTAGCAAATTATTAACAAGATTTTCCTAGTACAGTACCTTTTAACTATCACTGGTGTTGTTGACAGATTTATCAAAATTTACCTTGTAATTGGAAGGTTGGAAGTAGAATATTCGAAATTAAATAATCATCTCATGCATTGTTTCAATTTGACATCGTTCCTTCTATGCTGCGGGTCGGAGAGTGGAGTAATAAGTTTGCGAGAATGAGCCATTTGACAGCGCTCGCAATAATATCTAAATTGAAGCGACACGATAATCCACTCCAACAATCTTTCCGTAGCCATCGAAAACTGGACCAGCCAATTTCAATTAATGCTACCTATTAACTCCAGTTATCAGGGGTAGCGAGACTTACTAGGGATAGTTCACATTTGAAAACATCAATATTAGACAGATTTTACTTGCGATTTATAAACAAAAGTTAGTTTTCAAAGACACATAGAAAATAAAAGTAACGCTCACGCATGCCATTCGACGTAAGATACAAAAACATCAGTAGACGGGCATTCCGTCTGATGAGAAGCGAGTTTACGGCTGTACTACTATCTAATAAAGCAGACATAAAAAGTATTCCTGGGCCACTGCGTCTGTACTAAAACGTGATGTCTCTTTACAGATACCTACTTCAAGTTCTATCTCAAGTCATACAACCAAAAGATCTGTTCTGATAAAAAGGCGTCGGGCGTCTGCGACCTTCCTTAATGATTTATAAAAGTGTGTGGTAACCTTCGGGAAATTTCAAGTTTTCCGGAGTGACTTTGAATGTTTATTCGCAGAATGACTAACTAGGAGTTGACGTACAGAGCGACTTAGACAGTTTTCTCGTTCCGTTGGTATTGTAAATTCATAAGAATGCGAAGAAAGGTAAACTTCTGGGAGGAGAGAAATGAAGTTATGAGCGTTAGGTCGATGTCGCGGGTCGCGCCCGGCGTCGCTCACGTTAATAATTCTACGACAATTTGACGCCACTCGAGAAAAGAATTACCTACAAGCGCGTCGTTAACTTTTAATGGAGTTAGATTTGTGGATGCCGCACTGGTACTAGCTGGATAAAGAAATTGACGGTTAAAATCGCACAATGCATGCCGTACCTATGTATCGTGCAAAGATAACAATTGAGGATCTTTAAAAACCATTCATCTCTTGATTTCTACCCTGGATGTAAGAGGTGACTTAGGATTTTTTTTTGGCGACCGGGGGCAACTCTCAGTATTCTAGAAGTGGCTACGAAGCATGAAATAGTAATAGTTTTGCCTATGTAGCGGTCCGTGAACTCAATAGTCGGAAAATACCAAAAATATGTATGTTGAAACGAAATAACAGTTTCTATACATAATTACTACTGGCACTTTGTTTCTAAATCTACTTGACCAATTTTATTTCGGAATAATGTCGCATAGAAACGGACCGAACCCAACTTATAATAAGCACGTTGCCAAGGAGCGTCTAGTTTCACAATGGACGGATACTATGTCGGAGCGAAGGAAGCATACGTCGTGGGACGGAGACCTGTCAATATCGGGGCTAGACGGAGAAGGGCTAGCGGAATATTGAACAGACATCGGAATAGTCGCTGCTTGTCGGCCAATTCATGTGCGGCGTTTACTTTACCATCATTTTACGGTAACGTGATGCTTTTTTTTTGGACGACCGGATAGCCCAGCGGTTAGAGAACCTGACTGAAGCTTAAGGTCCCGGGTTCGATCCCCGGTCGGGGCAGATGTTTGTATGATGAATACGAATGTTTGCTTTCGAGTCTTGGATGTTTATCTATATATAAATAAGTTTATCCGTTGTCTAGTACCCATAACACAGGCATTAAATTGCCTACTTTGGGACTAGGCAATTGGTGCAAAAATTGTCCAATGATATTTATTTATTTATTTATTTTATTTTTGTCTTTTGTCGCGAAATATATTCCTAACCATTTTTGGTTGTAGACAAAACAATTACGAAAAACATCACAGCGAAGCGAATCCCGTCCAAGTTTCACCAAACAGAAATTTTATACAACTCCGCGTTCTATTCACAGTTTAATAGACGAAATAATTCGAGTGCTAACTACTAAATGAAGTTCTGAAACAAACAGATGCAAAAACGTTGCTTTGTTAACAGACATGCATGAAGTGCTGCGAGATGTTTAAGTTCCATTGTACAAAGCATTCGGCTTCGCGTCGTATCCGTGAGTTCTGACTTTCAGCAGAACAAAATTAATGCTCATTCGAAATGCAGGGCTGGCAGGCCGTGCCCACCAAAGTTTCCACTTACACTCGTTGCCTTCGTTGATATCTCCGACGGTAGGCACCTAATGAAAATTGGCAGCCCACTGGATTCAACAAACTTTGCTGTTACGCCACTAAACAGGAAAGTGGACAAACAAATCAAAGCCGAATTTAGTCTTCTTATTTATAGAAAGAAATCGCAATTTTTGTATTTAAACATTCCTGATTTTGCATTTCAATATTGTGAAATATATTTTCATGCAGATTTTCACGTTCTAAATATACATTCACTATACAAACAGCAGGTATTCTGCGCGCAATTTATGTAAATGACCTCTATGCATTTTAAATTATGCGAGAAAAAGGACCGTTTAGACCATTTTTATGATATTAGGAATTCCATTATGTAGCAGGGCCCGCGAGTCGTATGCCACGAAAGTCACATCACATGAAATAATTTTATGAAACAAACTTCGCGTTTCGCGCTCGAGTTAATATTTTAATGCGATCCTCATCTAGGCGGGGCCTGGAGTTCGCAGACGTGTCGCCGAACGAAATAGTTTCGCCACTAACTTGTCATTAGTCCATTACTGTGATTAGACGCGAGATATTAAGGAAGAGCTTTGGCTTTCGGGACGGGGCAAAACTCTATAAATGTTTTAAACCCGAGACAAATACTCAATTCATACGCGTAGTCTATAGAAGAAAACGGCTCGGTGGTATTTTCATTAGTAACAATTTGAATAAAGAATTAGGTCTAATATTGTGGAAGTTGTTTTATTTAACGCATCAAGATCGTTTAGTGCCGCATAAATCACTGAAACGCAGACTTTAATTGTTTTACAGTACTCGTAGTATTACCAATTAACTAGAGTCAAGATTTGCCGTTCCTTTTAGGGCAACGATTTGGCTGGGCGTAGGGTGTGCTGTGGGAAGTTTGCTTGTTACTCTCAACTCAGATCTACGTTGCCGTATCTGTTTCAGTTCCGATCAGCGGCAGCGCCCCCGTCCCGAGACGCGACGGGGGCCCCCACGAGCCTCTGATTGGCGTCACCCTGCCTCTGCCTGCCTCGCGACTAACGGAGCTCATTAATGTTTCACGGCTGTAAGCGGCGGCATCGTTTATTCGTAATTGGGAACTGAAAAAACAATCGCAGCCTCGAGAAAAGGTTTTACTGCTAATTTACTTGCTATTCCGACTTCGACTCGGGATTAATGCTGAATGAGAGGGCCGTGTTCGTTGTATAGTCGATAGATTGCTTCCTTTATACCTTTCGATTTATTGATAGCTCCAGGTATACGGGACGGCGATTAGTTTTAGTTTCGGTGGTATTACGGTCGCAGCTCGCCGCTCGGTCAGATATTAAATTGACTTTGGGCTATATTAAATCTGTTGCTGCAAAATGTTGACGGTGTACCCAGATTGCACAAATTCGTGGCGGTATTTAATTAAGTTTGTGAATTGGTAGCGCGCCCACGGATATGCGTAACGAACAGATTGTCTTCTGCATCACTGCTCTGAAGCGAGTCATTAACCTATACAATATTGAGTTTACCTTACATATATTATGGTCGCTGAGTATTATTTGAGGTACTCCGGATACATATATCCACAATAATCATGCACACAATTTTGAATAAATAAAGTTCACCCACCTGGTTTTTTAGTTTCAGAAATTAAATGATTTTCATTGTGTGTTTGTTTTACTAGTATTTTTTATGTTCTGTCAATCGATGAGATCCGTTTAGGGATATGCCTTTTGTGTTTGTCTTTAGTTACCATTTATGTAAATGGGGCAAGCAGAGCGCACGAAACGTCATGTAGTCAAAAACGTGACTGTTTCACGTTTCGAGGCTACTTTTCGTGTAAGTTTAGGTTGAAACATATATGAGTGGCGAGATGATTTCGTGACTTATGCATTTTACAACCAACCTATACCTTACGCATTATAAAGCCGCTATGAGAGCTGCATAATCACTAAGAACTTCTGGCCTACTGATCTCCTGTTCTTTTCTGTTTTCCTGGCGCTATCGTCATGGTACCTGGTCAAGCTTGAGCAGTTCCTCCGGCGTGTCAGGCAGCTGGCCCAGCATGAGAGGCGGGTTGATGTTGACCTCTTTGCCCAGGGAACGCACCACCTCTTCTCGGTTATACCGGTCCGCGAACACGCAAGAGGCGGGGATCAAACCGTGGACCGTGTAGCTTATCGCCCGGACTAGGATCCTGAGGACAAAGACATGTAAATTTTAGTAATTTTGCTTCGTCGTCTACAACATACCTAAACCTGTTTGTTTAGTCGTCTTTTACGACATCTACGGAAGAAATTGACAAGTTTTATTCTTACCCGACACCACACAAACACAGAAAAAAATTTGCTTTTCTTGTCACTCGGTGACAGTCTTGTTTTCAGTAAATTCCCTAACGCTTCACATACTAAGTGAAATGATATTTGATAGTTTTATAATACTGTCACATGTGCTGTGATGTCACGGGGGAAGACAGATTACACCCTCTACCACTGTAATATGTAATGCTCAAGCTAATTTACTTCTGGGAAAGGCTTATGTGCTTTACTGGGTTATATCATAACATAATAGCTAGAATATAGTATGTATCATGTTATAACAATCATGTAACGAGTATGTACTAATTCAAGAATAAACTAAATACTCGCTGTGTCACGTAGTTTTGCTTTAGGCGATAAAAATCATGGTAATCACCCGTGAAACTTTTAAAAATCACAAATGAAGAAAGATGTCCAGCTTTCTAAATACAGGGTTTCGGACAGTAAATTGATGTTAGAATTTTTTTGATTTGTTTTTTTTTGTCACTTATTTATGAATTACAGTTCCGTTTTACATTCTCTCTTTGTAATTTTTATAGGGCAGTAGAATAAGTTTAGTGTTGAATGAACAAGTAATTAAAAACTTCTTTAAAATGACCATATTTTTCCAACTATAAGCTAATCCCAACTCAAGGAGAGGGCAATGTGTGAAAATGTTATATTTGAAACAATGTACACGAATTTCTCATTTGTGCGTAGGTATACGCGATTGCATTGATGTATTAACGCACTTATCAGGCTGCATAAGTGATATCGATACGTTTACTCACTTTTTATTTCTTCTGTTTTATTTCAATGTGGAGTATTATCTAGTAGCCTAAATTTAACTTACACGCTCTCTTGATATTTTTATGCACATTTTACTGAATTTCTTTTTTAAATATGGAGGTACTAATACTTGCCTATTATTGTTCGTAGTTAGGATCAAGATAGTTTGTATAAAATGTTAGTTCCTTTGTAGCTCACTTCTAATAAAAGAGGAGGTCTACTTCAGATAAAGCTGTTGACTTAGCCTTATCTTCACTTGAACCGTCAACAGAGTTGAGTCTGCAGAAAAAAACGGGTTTTAATTAAATTCTCGTGTTGTCTGGAGTTTCAGTTTTCCTACGACAGAGGATAATGAAAATACCAGTATTCACGGCGGGCCTTCTCGGCATCTACGGCGCAATCCCTTTGTGAAAAGGAGACATTTTTGCGGCTTGTCTTGATTCTCTGGGACGGTCTACGTAACATATAAGTTTACATACAATTATAATATTTTAAAGACAAATATTTTGAATTTATCCGAGCTTCTTAGAATTAGGCTTTAAAAGACCACATCCGTAACACAATACTTACTATACTCCTTTCGCTCTGTGTCAACTTTTTAACATGTAAATTTGATACTTAGTTTCATTAACGTAAAATAAAAAAATATTACGAAATTTGTTTTATAAAACACGGATAACTCACGTAATAAATAGAGTTTAGCTCGACATGTTTCGGACTAATTCGTAGCCCTTCATCTAGGAGCCGCGGCAGCTGCTGCTGCCAAACGCGAACTGCGCGCCTCGGCTCTCTGCGCGCGACTGCTCGTGCTCGACGAAACTAACACTGGCTCACGACTACCCTCGTTATTATCGTCATTTATATTATTGTCAAAAATAGGGTAGCACACAACACTAACCACATCACTTTGTAAAGGCACCTCCACACTCGCTGTTGACGCAGTACGAAGATTCAAAACCGTCTTCCAACTCGGAGGCACCGACCAACCACTATCACGATTAAAATTTGGACGTCGACTAATTTCGATAGCTTCACGTACTTTCCGTGGAATGTAAAATTTTTCCCTCGCTAATACGGAAACCTTGTCAAATCGGATATAGTGCGTAGAGTCAGAGTTCATTGAGTGTTCGGCAACGGCAGACCCCTTATCATCTTGCTTCTTCATACTGCGTATGTGCTCCGATAACCTTGTGGAAACATTGCGTCCAGTCTCTCCGATATAATTCTTGCCACAAGAACAGGGAATCATGTATACCCCGGGACCACTCAGGGGCTCCTTATCCTTAGGTGAACGTATCCACTGTCTCAACTGTATATGAGGACGGAAAATCGACTTGATGCTATATCTTCGGCGTAACAAGTGCCCGATTTTATCCGTTACCCCTTTTATATACGGCAAGTATACCGGCAACCTCTCAGCCACCTCTGGCCGTTGACGAGTCGAAACGTTCACAACACGGTTGCATTGCCTCCAGTTGTACCCATTGCTTTCCAAAACACGCTTCACATGACACAGCTCACGATCAACAAAACGAGGATCACAAATTTTTAAGGCGCGATTTATCAATGTTCTGGGTAAAGAAGACAAATGACAAGGATGATGGTGTGAATCTGCTCTCAAGTACCGATCAGTATGAGTTGGCTTACGATATACTGTGGTTTCCAGTCTCCCACAAGGTCTACGCATAACCAAAACATCCAGAAATGGCAGATGCCCGTCGCTTTCCATCTCCACCGTGAACTTAACCTTGTCGTGCACCGTGTTAAGGTAGTCAGTAAATTGTGACAAACTATCTTTTGACACAATGGCAAAAATATCATCCACGTATCGCCACCAACATTTAGGAACCACAGGAGCGTTGTTTAAGGCTTTTTCCTCCAACCACTCCATAAAAATATTGGCAGTGACAGGATTAAAGATTCACAACATTTTGTCAGTTTGTTGAATGATATCCGTTTAAGTGACGACGAACTTATGGTTAGTTTTGATGTCGCATCTCTTTTCACCAATGTACCGGTAGACGAGACATTAAGTATAATATCTGACCTTTTGTGTGTCACTGATTTACCTACCGTGTACATGGAGGGAATCGAGTTGTGTCTGAAAAGTGGATATTTGGTTTGGCGTGGTGAATATTATCTGCAAATTGATGGAGTGGCCATGGGTTCACCGATAGCTCCTGTCACTGCCAATATTTTTATGGAGTGGTTGGAGGAAAAAGCCTTAAACAACGCTCCTGTGGTTCCTAAATGTTGGTGGCGATACGTGGATGATATTTTTGCCATTGTGTCAAAAGATAGTTTGTCACAATTTACTGACTACCTTAACACGGTGCACGACAAGGTTAAGTTCACGGTGGAGATGGAAAGCGACGGGCATCTGCCATTTCTGGATGTTTTGGTTATGCGTAGACCTTGTGGGAGACTGGAAACCACAGTATATCGTAAGCCAACTCATACTGATCGGTACTTGAGAGCAGATTCACACCATCATCCTTGTCATTTGTCTTCTTTACCCAGAACATTGATAAATCGCGCCTTAAAAATTTGTGATCCTCGTTTTGTTGATCGTGAGCTGTGTCATGTGAAGCGTGTTTTGGAAAGCAATGGGTACAACTGGAGGCAATGCAACCGTGTTGTGAACGTTTCGACTCGTCAACGGCCAGAGGTGGCTGAGAGGTTGCCGGTATACTTGCCGTATATAAAAGGGGTAACGGATAAAATCGGGCACTTGTTACGCCGAAGATATAGCATCAAGTCGATTTTCCGTCCTCATATACAGTTGAGACAGTGGATACGTTCACCTAAGGATAAGGAGCCCCTGAGTGGTCCCGGGGTATACATGATTCCCTGTTCTTGTGGCAAGAATTATATCGGAGAGACTGGACGCAATGTTTCCACAAGGTTATCGGAGCACATACGCAGTATGAAGAAGCAAGATGATAAGGGGTCTGCCGTTGCCGAACACTCAATGAACTCTGACTCTACGCACTATATCCGATTTGACAAGGTTTCCGTATTAGCGAGGGAAAAATTTTACATTCCACGGAAAGTACGTGAAGCTATCGAAATTAGTCGACGTCCAAATTTTAATCGTGATAGTGGTTGGTCGGTGCCTCCGAGTTGGAAGACGGTTTTGAATCTTCGTACTGCGTCAACAGCGAGTGTGGAGGTGCCTTTACAAAGTGATGTGGTTAGTGTTGTGTGCTACCCTATTTTTGACAATAATATAAATGACGATAATAACGAGGGTAGTCGTGAGCCAGTGTTAGTTTCGTCGAGCACGAGCAGTCGCGCGCAGAGAGCCGAGGCGCGCAGTTCGCGTTTGGCAGCAGCAGCTGCCGCGGCTCCTAGATGAAGGGCTACGAATTGGTCCGAAACATGTCGAGCTAAACTCGATTTATTACGTGAGTTATCCGTGTTTTATAAGATGAGTGAGTCTCACGGTAGTTTAACGAAATTTGTTTTTAAAATAGAACATTGTGCGTAAGAAAGAATAGCCGAACTAGTAATAAGATTCTTTGTAGCATTAGTGATTTCACTTATAACTTCCTCCGAGACTAAGTGCGTCCTTGAAAACCCTTTGAACTTTTCTAATCGAGAGTCATGATCGGATAGTAAAAGCGTTGAAAGGCGGAACAGCCCCGTCGTAACGGCATCCTATTGTCATTCAAATAGCGCACGTACCTACGTGCTATCACATAATTTATCCATTTTACATAATGTGTGGAAAATTTGTGTCTAAATCGTGTGTAGCGGCTCATAAGGCACATTAATATAAAACACGTAGGCTTAAAAAAATTTTTGCGAAGACAAGGCGTTCGTTTACGGAAGAGTGGGTACTGGAAAGGGAGGTATAGATCAAGCTGAATATTATTCCGTTTCCAAGATACGAGCGGTAATTATTCACGCAGAGTTAAAATGAAAAAAGAAAATGAACTGGGAAGGCTGTAATTTTGAGGACATGATGCCGGTATAGTTAAGTTACGGGACATCGTTTCTCAAAACAAGTATGACATTTTCATTTGTTTACAAGGACTTAATTAGTGTGATGGAATACCAAAGTATTAAAAAAAAATGATTTTAGCTTAGACATTGTTAAATAAAAGGATTGTGAAAGTAATAAAACGATATGACGCGCTGCGCCCATCCATTCTTTCCTTCGGCAATATTTCCTTGTTACGAGTTCGCAAGGTGCCCGTGGCTCGGGAGTCACTCCCCGCATGATATAAGCAAAACGACTTACTCACAAAAGCTTTCCAATGCTATCGCCGTAAAAGTTCCAGCCTTCAAATTGGAGAGGGAAAGTACGTCTTAGGAACACGATACGTGTTGGGTGTTGCCGTGTTTGCGTCGAATAATTCACGCGTTCCAGTTAAAAGTTTTTCTGGCTTTTATAAATTACAATTGTTGCGTTTCTGAGAACAAAAATATGCTTTCTTGGTTAACTTAAGTTTATTAAAAGACTACAAATTACAACGATAGCCGCCGTTCAGAGTGATACTAATATTGGTAAAACTAATTTGGTAAAATATCAGTAGAGATGCACGAATCATCAGATTTACCTATCGATTTAGGTTAGTTATCATTTGTTTTCATTAACTACACACAAAACATATAAAAATCAAACTTACCTACTATTCCCAAACGGGGTAGGAGCAACACACTTAACGTTATAGTGACAATACCGAGTTTATTTCAGGGTGGTGTTTAAGAGGCTTTGCATAGTCATTTTTTTCGGTTTAAAGTTAGATAAAAGAGAAAAAGTAGAGATAGTATGCTAGCCTGACGCCTAAAGCGTACCTAAATTCCTGAGAACCTTATTTACCTCTCAAGACATCCAAGCAAGATTGATAAAAGTAATGGCAATGGCTTTTTAATTACTTAGTTTTTGATTACTCTTTTGACACTGGAACTTGTTTATCTACACGAAAGAAAACCTGGATACCAACAACAAAGTTGTATAGAACCAATATAACATTATGTGTAAATAATTATGACAGGAGTTTATGTACTTATTTATCTACCTAGCCGACAAAATAATCAGTTCCCGTATAAAGCATTCAGAACAATAATTACAAACAGCAACGACGAAACAAATAAAATCACTAAACACATTTCCGATGAAGGCACGTTCACGTTCAGTAACTTTATCGCAGTAGGTAGATACGCAGATACGCGTCCTCAACTCGGGCACTAACTTTAAACTTTCCGAGATATATGGATGGAGCGAGCGTCCCAGGAGCATTGTTCCTTCGAGCATTGTCTATAGGTGCCCCGAGACGTATGGGGTTGGGCACAGAAAGGGTCAAAGATTCACTAGTGCACAAATATTTATTAGACTTGAGGGTATGGCATTATCGATCTGGCTCGTGTTCTGGTGTATTACCTCTCTGGATAAGGATAGTTGTTGATTTGGGTTTCGACGAACATGATTGGAATAAAATAATAATAGCCGAAGGCCTGTTTATGTTGGCTCGGGAATTATTGATGAACGGAATACTCGAACACTGAACACACGGGTGATGCAGCTCATTGGAATATGTACAAAGAAGGGACGTGTTTTATACCAATTAGAGTTCTGTGTGGTGTCTGATTACAATAACACTCTCCGTTTCTTCAAGGAAACAGGTTTATGTGTGGTTTAGGCGACAGACTAGCAATCTGTCACTATTGTGGGAAAGACTTCAATAGATAGATCTCTCTCCAGGCAGGTGTCACTATCATGCCTGGGGTCCGAACTCCACAGAGAGAAAGTTGGAAGTTGTATTTATGCAACCGATCTTCGCAACTTCGTTAGCGTGATGTCGAACACTTTGACAGTTGATGACGTTTGTGGAAGAAGTTCTTCTACTAGACGATAGGTAGCGTTAGGATCGCTACACTACTATACCATTTTCACTTGTTTTAAAGCCGAAATTATGCTGGAAGTGGCTGCAAAGCGTGTAATAGTCATAGTTTTGTTACCCTACCCCATTTGGGAAGACAGACGAGAGGCATATTATGATAATGACGACACCGTTAATTGATGACTCTGAGCGCGGTGAGTTAACACTAATTGGAGATCACGTTACGCGAGATAGTATTGTTTTCGTTTAAGTTTACCAGGAACACAGAACCGCATGGATGCTCAACTAAGTTTGACAAGTGAACACATAATTATGTGAACAGCAAACATTTGAGTGAAGTTGAGAACCGCGCCGCAGTTTGCGGAGCCAGCCGACGTTTACCCGAATAAACCCTGCTAATTTACCTGCACAGATACTCCGGTGAAGCATACCTTTGAATACTAACAAAAACCTTTACTTGTTCGGATTTCGAATTAAGCTGACTAAAGCTTTTTGACTATTTCCTCAGTAAAAGCAACAACTTGCAACGGATTATCAGATCACTTTAATAAAGTTGCTTTAAAATTATGTTAGGTGTGAGGTTTAGAATAAAATCTCTCCATTTCTTCCGTGTATGTTGCAAGTGGCGACTAAGGAAAATGGGTAAAGGCATATTTTAGGCGGTAGGGTAGCAGCAACTTTTCTTTCATTTGGTAAAAAAATTACTATAATATAGTATAGCGTTAGTATAGTATGGCGTTTCGCGTATTCTGCCTACCCCGTTTCGGATTACAGGCGTGATGTATGTAAATTCTGTTACCAATGTACTGCACAGTGAAAGTCCATTAGAACCTCGTGAAACATCTACTGTTGAGTACTTAATTGAAAATTTAACATGGCGAGTATTTAATCAACGCACTGAATAGCAGTTGGTATCAGATATTGCGTTTTGGTTAACCTTTATTGCAATGAACCTAAACTGCGAGTAAACGCAAAGTTTCCACACGAGCTGAAACTGCGAGCCGTTTTTGAGCGCTGCAATAAATATAATGTAAGCGTCGTTTTTTCGTGGCCACGTGCAGAATGATTTATCAGTTTTGGAATGTTTGTACAGAATATTTAGATCACTTCAGTTCACAGCTGCAGCTGAAAAAAGATATGGTGGAAAAAAATACACACATACATCGCGCCTGTAGGCTTAGTACAGCAATACATACGTGAAAACACACGCACGGAATAGTCTACCTGTATTTTTATGACGTCTGTAGTTAGACAGTGACAGGTATAGTCTATCGCACTTATATTGTGTACTCGCGCCTTGCTGTGTTAATAGGATAGGAGTCGCGCCACTTCTCCATACAAACGTACAAATTTTGCTCTAATGTCATTATTCACGGAGAAAACAGGGGACTACGTTTGTATGGAGAAGTGGTGCGACTCCTATCCTCTTAAGCTGGCTGAATTCCCAACAGGGCAGGCAGAGCTCACAGAACTATGATAATATGACTATACCACGTTTGGTAGCCACTTTTAGCATATTTTTAGGTGTAGTTAGATAGGAGATGTAATAGGGACTTTTTGTGCTAAAAAGTGACTACGAAGCTTGAAGTGGTCAGTATTTTGTCTATGTAGCGTTTCAGTTGCTCTGCTTGCCGAGTTTGGTAATACGGGCGTGATCCGCGTGACATATTATGATAGTGTATGTGTATGTAAGCTGAAGGGAAAGTGTCTTTCAAAACCCAAAACAAAATAAAAAATGTATTCTCAAATTCGAAAGTTTTCTTCATTTATTTTATTTTCAGGATCGTTATTTTAAATATTTAGCGCTAGCATGTGAGAGCAAATCTCTTACGGGGCAGGTTTAGGATTAGGACATCTTATTTCGGTGGTTTAACCTCAAGGCATACCTATTTTATTCCGACGCAAATGCCTTTACCCACAAAAACATTTTCAAAATCATCGTCACATATTTTCGTTTAAATGTTGTTGTGGTTCATTTTGTTCACTAGAATCTTTAAGATTGTAGAACAGCTATCTATTGGTGCTGACTGCTGACTTTGTCTAGCAATATAATTGTGAACATAAAAAAAATTGTCTTAATAATACGTTCAGTCACGAACCGGGATTGTTGAGCCACTTGCCACTGTTCGCAATTTAGACGTGTAATCAATGGCTGATGTGACCGACTAGATGTTCCCTATTGGATTAGTATTACACGACTAAGTTACAAACATAGGTAAGTGGCTCAACCTACCTATCATATCTGACACTGCTAATTACAACGTGGAAACGATCTTTCTAAAACATGTACCTTGTTACACATGCTTTTTCTTACATACTTAAAATATAAATGATGATGAACCTGCTAATTAAAACCGTGTTTTTCTTGAACGAGTGTTTTCGTAGGGCGCGAGAGCAGTTTTAATGAAAGCAAGTCTATTTTTAGAAAGGAACACATCTAGTTTTCAATTTAATTAGGGTCGTTAAAAAGGCACAAAAGTTAATTGACCACGTAAAAGCTTCTCCTACGCGCTTTTTCACACTTTAACGCCGCTACAGTGTAATTAAACCGACAGTAGTCTCATTTTACATCTTGCTTCTTTGGAAGGATGTACATGTATACTTGTGAATGTTCAAGATTGTAATTAAAACTTTTCGACTGCTAGGTTAATCTTACCAACAATAAGTATGCCTGTAGATCATTAACACGCCGTTTGACTTGCCTTCTTTGGCCGATAATAATTTAGTGATTACATCCAAATCGATTTGTTAGATTTTTTAATTTTTTCTCTAATTAAAATGGTGAAAACTGTATTGCAATAGCTCCTCATGTCATCATGTCTCATATTTAGATAAAATTTAATGTTAGTCGTATTCACCAATGCGCCAAAAATTGGAGCAGCGAAATTAAAAATAGTAATGACACGTCATCCGGTCAAGTAACTTTATACTTGTAACTATGTATAAACCTTTTAGCAAGAAATCGTTTATATCAGTAGTTAAAATAGTACGGTTACGGTTTACGGTTACAGAATTATTATAAACAAGTACTACTTGTGAAAAGGTTCAGAGTTGCACAGGTCTGTATCAAAGGACTGTAGGCATCGAGATAAAAATATATGCGTTAATTTTTGTTTTATAAGTGAGCTTTTCTATGTACAAACATTTAAAACTTACTTTAGTACCTATATAGTCCACGTAGCTTGAATCGAACACAGATCCTTAGCATTTTGATAACGACCAGCCGTTCGTCCCCATTAAAGCGATGGGGCAATATAATTTTAACGTAGGCAGTCCACTGTTGCCCTAAGTGTTCTGTGGCCTTATGTTAATTGTATTCGGTTTACGACGGGCCAAGGTAAAGCAGCTGAGGTCGTCCGTCCATTACGGCCTGCAAACATTTTACAAACGGCCCTCCCCTCCATGACACCTTGCAATTATCAGAACGTATCCGCGTGCATGAGGGAGATTAGAAAATAACTGGCAAGATGAGATTTGGAGGGTTTTTTTTCAATTAATTTTGGAACGAGCCGTGTGATTTTATTACTGGTTGTACGTTTGTTGATGTCAAATTTGAGTCGGATGGGACTTCGTGGAAGTGATGAAATGCCGAGGTTTTTTCTAGTTACATAAAGTGAAACGGTGAATTCTTCAAGAAGGTTGCCTGTTTAGATCTTATAAAACAACATTGTTCTGTTCATCTTTGTAAGTTTATCTGTTGTTTTGTAAGCTATTATCGTTTCTTTACTAACCGTGAATAGACCTTAAAGTCTAAAATAATGGATATACGATCGAAATAAGTTTATTTTCTGTGTGTAAAATTTCCATTTCTTCCGTGGATGTCATAAGAGACGACTTAGGAAATAGGTTAAGATATATTTCAGGCGACAGGCTACTAACCTGTCCCATTATGGCAAGTAAAGCAAGCATTTCAAAGTGATATTATTTTCAATTGTAAAAAGCAAATTGATAATTTGCATACTGAAATTGTAGACTTGTTCGAAAAATTGGTCCCCAGCGAGGATATTCCAATAACGGTTGCCGGCTACAAATTACATCTGATATGGACCTCTTCGGAGGCATCGATCTCGCTGCGATAATATTTCTATTAAAGGTAGATATTTAATAATTTAATTTAACTACCAGCAGAATTCTATTCACTAAGGCTAAGCGCGCAACACGACTTTTTGTTGTACGATAATTATGTCGCAGAGTCGCAACAAGGTTTGCGCGCTATACTCGTACGATGAAAAAAATCAAATCGTGTCGCAAAAATTAAATTGTGGTGCGCGCGTATACCTTATCGGTTTAGGTAGTTAAAACAATATAAACAATCTTGACATGTCTTTTTGTTGAAATACACAGTCTAAAAATAAAAATCGTTACACTATATAATTCAATTATGAAAGTAAACGATTTTTTCATACCTAAATTGTAAAATGTAAAGATTTCGATTTATAAAGTGTACGTTTAAATAAAAAGACACGTCAAGACTGTTTACATTGTTTTAACTACCTAAACCGATAAGGTATAGCTTTAAAGGCACCGACTGGTAGTTCCGTGACGGTTCCGCATGTAGCGATTCGTCATTAATAAAGCAATTCATAATGTTGATGACTCTTGCTTTGAAACATGTTACATAGAGATAAGGGGAATCCAGACAACAATATATTGAAAATCATTTAACCCGTCGAGTGGCATTCGACTGTTTTCCAGCACGCCTGTAACAAGCTTGCCGGTTACCGGTTTTTGTTAGAACCATTCGAATTGGCATACTGGCTCCCGGCATTAGTATGTTATAAAATTGTTCATCTGATGTAAACGCAATCTCTGTAACTCGTTACAGACACTTTGTACAACTTGTGGATTGTCGGATTTTGAGATACCTATAAGGTAAATGTACCAATGCTCGACGCCTCAACGCCCAGTAGATGACACCCATCTGTCATCTGTCTTAATATGACATAAGGTTGCAAGTGCCATCTATTGGGTCGGTGTCGAGCACAAGGACGTTTACCCTACCTAATTTTTTCCATGGCTATCGTAAGAGGCGATTTAGAAAATAGATTAAAGTATGCTGTAGACGACGGGCTAATAACCCCTCTCTCTCTCTCTCTCTCTTACATACATCTTAATTACATCAATTGTAACTTAAAATTGAGATGGCAAATTTTGAAACGAGGCCCTACGTTTACGTATAATAAATGTATCGGATGTATATCGATTAATTTCATTTGTAAAGAGGAATTCCGGTATAAATTTTCACAAGGGCGCACTGAACGGAAGCAACAAAACGTTGGCATACTTCATCGATTGTCGGCTCCCCATATTTCGGTCAGTGCGGGACATTCGGTATACGCGGGGGAATATACTCGAGCCGTATTAACAATTTTAATATTCCGGCAATATCAGCTCTCCGTTCAGCCTTGATTCAATTTCATTGCGAAAAAAAAAACAAACGCAATTCTTGGTCCTTAACGTTTTTGCCTGTGTGGTGCCGAGTTAAAATTACATCTCTGCATTTCTTCTGTGGATGTCGCAAGACGCGACTAAGGAAATAGGTTTAGGTATGATTTAGGCGACAGGCTAGCAACTCTTTCATACGTTTTATAAACCTAAAATTACACTGAAAGCGGCCACGGAACATTTTGTGTGCTCTGCCAACCCCATTTGGGAATACAGGCGTGATTATTATGTGATGTATGCATTACTCGCCTCTTACACACGACATCCACGGAAGAAATGGAGAGGTGCTATTCTATCCCAATGCTACACAGGTTAAATAAAGTGACAGTAATATTTTACTGAAACTCACCTGAACTGATCTCTCGAGTTGAGCGTCTCCTGCTTAATAGACAGTATGACTGGGCCGAGGTCCTCATCATTGGTGAAGTAGTTCCAATGCTCGGAGCCGTAGAAGTACTTCTCGTACGTCTCCTGTTCCACCGAAGTGAGTTCGAAGGCACCGGACCGCTCCCACTGTTCCTCGATGGCGGTTTTCTTCTTTGGAGTGCTGCCACCATTGTCACTGCTGTCTTCTGCCGCCTCGTCGAGCGAGCCCGATCTTCGGTGACGGTCTGGATGTAAATAAAGGAAGTTAGTATGGTAACATTTTAATTAATGACCTGTTATTCTGTGGAAATCGAACTGTTTTTGGACGTAGTTATGTAGTCTAAATTCTGGTCAAAATTGCGCAGCTTATCAATGAAAATCATCTACACGTCATTTAAACTTAAAAGCTGGTTGAACCAAACGAGAACATGATTTAGTTTGGCACCAGTCACTCTTGCCCGCTTTTTTCATAATGAAAAATTGATTTACTCGGGAATAAACTCGAGCGACTTTATTCCACGACCAAATTTAATTCACCTTGGTTGAATCGGCCCTAAGACGTATTGTAACAGGGTTAGAAAAAATAAAAAATAATATTTTAGCGCACCATAATTTGACGCGACAAGCTCTGCGCTCGCACAGCGGCACGTGTCACATGTCTTTTTTAATTCAACAGTAGAAATGATAATTGGATTTCTGGTAGGTGTCTCACGTTTTAGATGACGATGTAAAACGGGAGACAATAATATGTGTCTCTTTAAGCTTGCTGTCGTACATTAAAGGATTAGGACGATTTTAGGGATTTGTGGAGCGGATTCTTGGTGACGTGCGGTGGTGAGCAGGAGTACGTGCGCCGGGACCACGTTATCGGCTGCGCCACGTGCTGTCACTTGTCATGCATAAACCTCGCAGCTTACCGCTTTTATATTCGGATATTTCGCAATAAAATATTTCCAAATGTTTTAAAGATTACAATTCGAGTTATGGTATTGTTGTGGTGACGTCGCGTCGCCAATCGCATTGTTTCGTGATTGTTAGAAGTTTGCTCCAAATTGCTGCTTGTATCGGGTAGTTCCCATTTTCTAACCTATCCCACCTAAAATTCTATATAAATTTAGGTGAGATAGGTTGGACAATGGGAACTACCCCTTGCATCTCTGAAGTGTGGAAGTAATACTATGTATATCTATTTTTGTGTGTTTATTAAGTACATTCAAATGCTTTTACAGATGGAAGTTAGTCCGAAAAAGTCTAAATGCCCGTGGCATAGAGATAATTAACAGCCATGCAAGAATTAACTGATCTTGTACATTAAGTTTGCGATTTTTGTGTGAGCCAATACAACAATTTTAATTTCTTTGCGTATAAAGAGAATTATAATTAAGTATGATTTTCACGACCTCCTCAGTAGACGGGTTAGCCAAATGGTACGTTACGTACAGTAATTAAGCGAACTGTTGTTTCAGGGTTAATTCAGACTAAGCTCCCACACATGTTGTCTTTTATTATTGTTACATGATACACTTCTTCAGACCTTAAATGGCCATATATCTTCTCTTGTTTAGGTATTAGCGTGTACAGCAGCAGTACGATAGCTTAAAACAGCCTAAAAGTGCCACTAATGGCCACAGGGCGCAAGGTACAATTTCCAAATGGGCTCAGCGAGGATCGAGAACTTCAAACACAAAATATATATTGTAACATACATACATACATACATATTCTCACGCCTGTATTCCCAAGAGGGGTAGGCAGAGCACGTGAATTCAAAAATCCAATGCCACGTTTAGCAATTTCAGGGTAACTAGATGATTAAACGTGATATTGCAGTGACAGGTTTATTAACAATTATAATTCATTCTAATAAAACTAAATAAAATAGCTTTGACCTTGTCCTTATCATTCCTCATCACAGAATTTAAATGTTTGGATAGATTGCTCATTATTTAGTCTCATATTATAATGAGCTAGAAATTTCTAAATGTCAGTCATGAGTTGCGCTGCTAGCGAATTTTAGCGAATTTCAGCCATTGAGGATGTTTTCAGCTGACACAAGAACAGCTCTTACATTAAAATCGTTCCCTGTTCACTCGAAATGTCATGTTGAAACTAAAATAAAGCGTCTCTACTTCCATTAAATTTTCGGCAAGTCTGGCTTTAAATCCATCACTTATTATCTATTTTTACATGGTAAAGAGCATCCATAAAACTAAAACATAAACAACGTTGTTTTACACTGAAATAATTCATAACGCGAAACGACATTTTTATTATAAAATTCGTACTGGCACGTTTTGTTAATTTTTTTTAAAAAGTTAACAAACGACCACATGGGAGAATGGCCGGCGCTGTCAACGAGGATTTTGTTGACAAAATTTTACGGAGTTTTAAATAATTGTTGACGTTAATCTAATCTAAACTTGGACTACCTCCATGGTATAACGAATAATAATAATGCTACTTATAGGATTTTTAACTGAAACGTGCAAGTAAGATTTATAAGATTGATGGTGCCTAGGTTTATTTTTGGTAGGTATTGAAGCTATTTTTGTTCACACTATTTGGAGGAGCCAGTGCTTTCAGCAGACGGCACTATAAATTTAACGATTTTAAAGAAATTTAAGTTCTTGTGAAAAATTTTAGATAGGTAATTACTGTTTCTGATATCTTAAAAGTAACAACATTCTTACAATGCTATTTTCACAACTAGGTATATAGCCGAGTACCAGATTACGAAGATTGCACAGCGCCATGGTAAATGCGTATTAATGATCTCATTCAAAAAACTAATTTGCTTGAGAATCAAATTCATAAGCTTAAGCTTGGGAGTATTTTTCTCCATCAATGTAAGTTAACCGTGTCAAATAAACGGCGGGAAAGGTAAACAAGGTGATTGATGACCTGCCACGAGTACAAAAAAAGAATCAAGAATAGTCCCGAGGGACCCTATCGGGATACTTTGAGTAATCAGTTTGAAAAACAAACCTAATTTTCTTTAGTACGCGACTAATAAACATTAGTTGAAAATTTTCGCCTCATTAGTGAAGTTTTGGTTAAAAATAACCGAACAACCTTAATAAGGCCGAGAGGGTCTACCGAGGAATTTCGCAAGTGGAGAGAAGTTTAATAATCTTAATCCATAACCCGCACACAATTATTTAGTCTATCTCATCGTTATTGATTTTGAGAAACTAATTTCAAAGTCTAAAGATTACTTACCAATATGTAAGTTAATGTTTCTCGTTACGTAAAGTGCTTTGGTAGGTTGATTGTGAATACTAGTGCGACGTGTATTTGAGAATAATAAAGTTACAATCTTAGTGTCATTGTAGAATTTTGCAGCAACACTTTCAGAATAAAAATTTTCGTCCCTTGCCAGCTCAAAGCGCGAATAAGATCCTCTTTTTCCCCTTACCCACCGTCCATTACTTTGTTTATTTAGTTCAGAAAAGGCAATATGCATCTAAAAGGGTTTAGAACGGGAAAAAGCAAAAGGCAGTATTTTGTCTTATGCATCAGTGATGCGAACGCGTCACAGACAGCAATTTCTTAGTCTCGTACATCGTGATTATCCCTCGTCGAGATGAAAATTGAATATTCTATGCTCGGGGATTGCGTTTAGTACATGCAGGATGTGTTTTATTTCAACTCAAAGGATATGAGTTGAGTGTGTTAGGCTGTAAATGGTTTTTCCTGTTTCAAAGGTAAACAAAGGTCCGACGCTTGTCCAAACAGAGAAGAGCCTGTTTTGTTCGTTTGTCTGGAGCGATTGTTTAGGTTAAGCGGTAATTGGTTTGGATTAAGCTTCGGTAGAGTTACAATGTCTAAAAATACTGTCACAATGCCTAACGAATGACAGATTGATTGATCCTCATGTAACAATATAATTATGTATACCTCCACTCCACGTAGTACCTAAACTACTAAAAGTAATAGCTACTGTCTAAAACCAAAACTTATGGGTAGTTAATGAGGTTCGGTAGCGAACACGGCCAACACTATCGCAGTAACTAAAATTAATGTTTCATATGCCGTAACCATGAATCAAGTATATGTCGATCAACATAAAGTGGTTTTAGTCCCCCAGGATTACATAGTTAATGTAAGTATAGGTACATAAAAGAAAGGTCGGGATTATACTGACCATAATAAAATGACACCGGCGCAGAGGTCGTCCTATATTCGGACCCCGAAATTGGCGAATGGCTAAGGAATAGCAATTGTGGGCACGACGAGATCCGTTTTCACGTGAATGGCGGTAAATGTTATTGTTGTAGAAGTACACCGGCCATTAATATTTACATAACCCGTCAGCAAAATTTTCATGCTCGTATCTGTATTTGTTTCATTTACATTGCGTGTAATATCTATGGTCATATCTGTCTGCGTTTGCGGCTGTGTTTGGTAGCTATATTCGGCAATTCTATAAAGAGTTTCTTCGGTTCATATCGCATTTAGAATATTAAGTATGTAGTAGCGATTGTTATCATAGCATACATTTTTACAAACCATGCCCGTAATTCCTAAGAAGTTTGGCAGAGGATACGAATCCGTTTCGTGGCCACTTCTAGCCTATGTTTAGGATTTAAGTTCATCAGTAAAATAGGTACAGAATGTTAGTCTGTCGCCTAAAGCATATCTAAATCTATATTTCCTTAGTCGCGTCTTAATACATCCACGGTAGACATAGGGAGGTGTTACTCTAAACCTGGTAACACACGGCAACCATGCCACGGTTATGTGTATCTATCTCAGAAACCTACGACTCAAACTCGAAGAAACTTCCGACCATTGTGATGCAAAAGACGTAGAAAGATCGGGTCAGTCTCACTTACCGAGCACTTACACAGCATCGCATCGCATTTACGGAGATGGCACGACTGTGGTGATAAGGCGGCGGGCGGGCGCCGCGGACCGGACGATAAATTGAAAACGTGTCAAGAATGACACATCGCGAATTCCGTAACGGACCGTTTTAATTCAATTAAATCTGCCGAGGACAGCGTACTAGTTTATATTGTTTCAGCGTACTTTGAGAGGTCAAAGGGATGATGAGCGATAGTTGTTTCCCAAAGGCAGGTTTCAGCCACAATATTACAAGGACAAAAGTATTTAAATAAGTGAAAACGATATTATGTGGATATTAAAAAAATGCTAATCTGTGATACAAAATGGAGGTGTCCATTATTAGATTTCGATATTATTTCTTACTTATGGTTTAGACTTTGGAATAAGGTTTAGCTTTTGACGAATTTCATCAATTTATTTCTTTAAGACTAAAGATCCTCTAAGAAAGAGATGTGCGGAGCTATACAATTATACTTATGCACAGAACGCATGCTCACGATGTGTCATACTTAATCATGTGATAAGTGATTATAAGGTCAATTGACCTCAAAGTTCGGTTTAACATAACACATTAATAAAAATTGAAAATTCTTTCGTTACAAAGTTGATAAAAAAAGTTTGACTTTAAACTTATAGGTTACACTAAGATAACTGTAAAAAAACTTTGCTGCATTCATAATATCAGAATAGAAAAACATATTTTCTCAAACACGAAACCACACCCAATAAGTCACTGAGCTTCTTAGATATGCATCAAGATAGCAAAAGGTATAGGTGAAATTTTTCAAGGCAACTGTGAGTTGGCAATAAATGTCTGATATAAATTCAAATGAAGGCCTAACTTTTATATAGTAGGTATCTAAGTGTTATCTGAAGATTCATGAGCTCCCACGGGCACAGTCGACTAGGAAACGTACGTTGCGTTTAATACAGTCGCTTTGAATATCGAGCTCTATTATACAGCAAACTTTGTACATATATATTACCCTCAGAATAATAATGTCTGATTAAGAGCTTCAGAGCACGTTTCGAGACAAAATTATCGTATATACGAGTAGAGCTATGATAACACAAGCAGTAAAACTTATTACTTGAAGAGAAGAAGACCTCATTGGGTTAGAAGGTGCACTTACGCAAACTGTACGCTCTCAAAGTGAACACTTTTCCAATTTGAAAACTTTTCCGTAATGTGCTTTTTTTCAACTGGTGCAAATATTCTCAAGTTTCGGTCTTTCTGTTCGTCTTCCACATTCCATTAGAATTGAATCGTAGTTAATTAAGTAATCGTTCTGAATGTCCACTTGATTCGAGTTTACTATTTTGTTTGAAGAGATAGTATGTTATTAAAAGTGTTATGTGTTGAACTGCTACTGTGTATGATTTCGGCCTTAACTGAACCCTGACATCATTCTGAAGACGACCATCCTGAAGGTGAGAATCAATGTAATCCTTCTCCGCCTTCTCCGACACATACATACATAACGTCACGCCTCTTTCCCACAGGGGTAGGCAGAGACTACTTTGTTCCACTCGCTACGATCCTGACATTTTGCTTCATCCACGTTCATCAATCTCCTCATACATGTTGGTAGTTCAATATTTGTATTTACCATTCAGCGGTCATGGTCATGAGTAGAGCAACTCTACTCGTAACCACAGCCGCTGTAACGTGGCCACAACCCCCTTGTAATAGAAATCGTATTAAAAAATAGAAAATACGGTAAAATAGTTTTAACAAAGAACACTTAGGTATATAATAATGGCCGGTACTTATATCCAGACTCGAGTGTGTTTAATAAGAATTAGGTATGAATGGCAAAAGTCATTCATAAAATACTAACTAGGACTAGGCACGCGATTTAAGAGTAATTCGAGATTGAGAATGAACATATTGTGTACATGTGTGTGTGCTAACGGATGTTAAGTGTGTGTGTGTTGAGTATGTATATGTGCTGTGTTCGTATGTGAGGGAGATCTTTGAGTTATTTACCAAAAGGCACAAACAAAAGGTTTAGAGAAGGTCATCAGTTTCAGAAAATGATAAGGTTTACCATTTTATTTTCTTTGACGATGATCAGTAGTTTAATATTATAGTTTTTCGAAGATCTTTATAGTTATTTTCGGTTTTACAGTATCAAAAAGTATGAACTTTTCAAGATACTGTGTCAATCCAGAGAGTGCTCAGTGTTTTAATTTACTTAACATTGTTAGACTGACGAGAATATAAACACTTAATATCAACAGGGTACTGGTGCTCCGTATTTAGGTTTGTACCGACGAAATCTGAATACAAAACTTTATTCAGACAATGTAAGTGTTTGGCAGTCATCTCGGAGCTCAAGACAAATCGAGGCACCTCAGCCGTAAGGAGGCAACAGGATTTGGAAAATTATTCAAGAAACGCGTCAAAAAAACATACCTGGCATTTTCTTTAGTGCTGAGGTTTATAAGTAGATTCCTACGTAAAAGGTTCCATGAAAAAGTCTTTGTAAATGGCGTAAGTAATCCAGCTTTTAAACGTCACTAGGCGTTTTAAAAAAAAAATAAACCCATGAACGTTTTATTTATTTAAAATTTCTGACTAATAACAAAAACGTAAGAATATTGGTGTGTGTGTGTGCGTGTGAGCAAGTATTTAACTTGAAGCACTAAATAATTATTATTTCATATAAAAACTAATGTTAAATTCTACAAATTTTCAATTCAGTTACATATTTCGAAAACGGCCGGCATCACCGTTATTAAATAAATGTAAACAGTACAATAAATTTTGCAAATAACAACATAAAGCAAACGTTCACGTATTTTCATTTCAAACCGACTGACAATATTGTTAAGGTACTTTAATTTCCTGTTACGGCCGGACCGGTATTCCGAAACGTCAAATAAAACGTTATTTGGCTGTCTGACGTAATGCTTCGCATTTTGTGCCTAGCGTATGTTTATCGGGAAGTGAAGAACCCCTAACCCACCTCGTGTGTTGTCGGGTTTAAAATAACACCTCTCTATTTCTTTCTTGGATTTCGTGTGATAATTATGTTTATTACTGTAAAAAAATGTAAGCGTGAAAATATCTGAAAGCTTAAATTAATGCCTTGCATATCAGGATTGCAATAATGCTCTACTACTAATCCCATTTGGAAATAACAGGCGTCATGGATAGACTTACGAATGTAGGTATATCAGGATTCGTGGGTAAAGTTTGGAAACTTTTTATCTTCAATATTTTTTACAATAAGAACTTTACTATAACAAATGTAGGCAAAATAAAGTGTGCCTTAATGATTGGCGTTAGATAACATTTCGTTAAATTGTTAAAATTTGCAGTAATAAAGAAAAATGCGTAGAAAATCTATACCGCAACCGTGTTGAAATGTACTTTCTAGATGCACATACTAAATTACTGTCTCTAATTAATGGCTCCCGCTGTGATTTCATTTGTTTTGTCAGTTTATTTACTACCTCAAGGTTTTCATTCGGGTACCATAAACCGACAAGGTTTATTATCGCTTGTAAGTCATTGTGCCAATTAAAGCAAGACTCTACGAACAGCAACCCGCAATTAAAAAGCTGTAATAATATGAAACATACTCAAAAATTCAGTAACCAATCCAAGCATTTTTATCATTCTGACAATACCTACTCAACTATTTACCTGAAAGTAATTTTGTATAAAGCTCATTACATTACATACATACCTACATGCAATCACGCCTGTTTTCCCAATTGGGGTAGCCAGAGCATACGATATGTGACATAGACAAAACCAAGATTATGACCATTATCACACTTCGCATCCATTTAAGCATAATTTTAGGTTTGAAAATAGGTGGAAGAGGTAGTATAAAGCTCAAAAGTTTCAAAATATAGAAGGCAGTTAAATACAAATTTTCACGAAGCATATTGACATCCAGTGATCTGGAAATCACGTTTATTGGAAAATACCGAACTGACCACAACACGTTGCGTTGTCTATAACCGCTAACGACAATTATTTCGTTTCGAATAACACGCAGCGGCACAAAATGGCACCGCGGGAATAATAAAATAATTTTATTTTTCTTTACTTCTACACCACATGGTACTGATTAAAAATGACACAAAAATAAAACCAATTGCAAAATTCGATTTTAAACTTTTATACATCCGATAGCACTCACAATACATACGCAATATGAAAACGAAATCGACCTAATTCGAAATGTGTTATAATTTAAAATATATCAATGTGAAATTATATTCTAATAGGTACTTTAATTGTAAGTTTTGAGGATTTTCGGTCTCAAGTGGCGAATATAATGTTCATCAACCGGGCGTTAGTCTGTTGCTTACTCGGAGCTGTAATAATGTAGTTTCTACACAAATATTCTTCGTTAACATATGAATGTACATACAAGTGTCGTACTAAATGGATCATAGTACTATGAAGACCTCGGGAGACGATGCGACTAGAATCATTTACGAGGCGTTAAACAATATTTATGCCTCTTAACGCGTCGCATACGAATAGAAATGGTTTATTTGCGATGTCTGGCCGGTTGGTTTGTAATAATATAGTATTAGATATGTCTTTATTAAAAATATTTTTCCACAGAAAATGCTTATTACGAGGTAAACTTTAATTTAATTTCATTAGTCACGTGTCATGTAATTTCTTTTGTTAATTTTGCAAACAGCTATACTACATTTGTTTTACTTACTCATAAAACCTTATGTTCATGTCTACGTAGGTACGTGAAGGTAATTGTCAATTATAAATATACCACAGGCATCACAATCACGTTGAACTATCTTTAATACAGTTGCTGAAAAAGTAGCATTTTTCATGTTTGCAAATCGAGCGCAAAGTTAAATTTTTCGTACTAGTGCTACATTGCTGTTTACTTTTCCAAGTTTCATTTTGGTGGCATGGTCAAATCTATTTTCAATTTACCGTAAGTATAAAACTATACAACGTTTTTTTGCTAACCTCAAAGTTCAGCTATTCATCAAATACTTTAAAAATGAAGACAGAACAAAATAATAATAGCAACAAAAGAGATGATACAACAATTAAAAATTGCGTGTTCCTTTGAGTTAATTAAAGAAAGTTACCAGAGAATGGAAAGTAATAACGAGTCTTAACTTAATAACGTTTCGTTGAAATTAGAAAAAGTTTCCTTTACGTCACCTGTAAGTGTTGGGAGGAAATATTTGAAACGGTTCTTTTTGTTGTTTGATACCTGTCTGCCGTAAAATTTTATTTTACGTAAAGCCCCTAACGGAAACCCAACGAGTATTACTTTTTTGTGTCTGAGTGTACGTGCGTCTTGGCCTTTTTATTTTAGCCATTACATTAGCGTCCTGGTGGCTTTGTTTTTTGCTAGAATCGCTAGATTTTACCGGCGGCTGCTTTACCTGAATCGATGTTTGCAGGGAACGTCGCCATTTTTAATGTCTTTTTTTGGCCGTGGACTTCACAAATAAGACAAAATTTTAGAATTTTGGAATAAGGGCTATAAAAAAAGAGATAGTCCAGTTGTTTGACTTATAGCCTTTTATGCAGAGGGTCGTGGGTTCGAATCCCAGGCCTCACCTCTGAATTTCTCGGAAATTCCGTATCCACGTTGGGCCTGCGTAGGAACTAAAGCTCAACCCTTTCATACTAAGAGGAGGCCATGTGCCCAACAGTTGGATGTATTCAGGCTAAAGGGACTGAAATTAATAAGATTATCATAATAAATTATGTAGATTTTTAAACAAATTAATAAAAATCTTAAAGGCACTAAGTCAAGCTGAGTCACAAAAGGGATTTTTTGTAGTTCCAGGAATAGAAAAACAGGCATGGATTTTCCTCGAATATTAAATCCACGCACAACCCGCCATTCAAGAACGAAGCGTCGTTGTAAAACCAAAATAAAATTCCGAAAACTGAAGGGGAGTGGCGCATAAAAACAGTTTTACGGTTTATTGTATGAATTGCAACTGGATGCTAGGATTCGACGCGGCAGAAAAGGATCAAATTAAATTTTCATCTCGGTTCTTGGGTAATGTGACAGCAGAGGGATCGTAGAATTTGCGGAAGACGGTTCCTCGTGAAGATCTGTTACGAGAAGGTTCTTATTCCGTCGGCACTGGTTTTAAGTTTAGAAGACGTTCTAAATTTAATTTCTTATAAGCTGTAGCCAGTGTCTTCTTCAATCAAAGCTTTCTCCTAATAAACGGTAGGTACTATGCGTGTATTTTTTTATGGCTGTTTTTTTCATGTACCCTTTCACATTAGGGTTTGATTGCTGATAATTTTTATTACATTTTTTCAATAAACATGAAAATAATTTTCAAAATGTGCAAAAATAATGGTAAGAAATTCAAGCTGATAAAAACCGATGTGACGAAGGCGTCCTATTGCAATATAATGTATTGTCTTTTAAATCTAACCACAAAATTTAATTTACTCAAACTCAGCAAGTGTCTGTTTCATCATTGTTTTGCTGAAAAATTACGAATTCACATATTCGACCTAATGCTTTTCAAGTCGAGTAATATTATCCGTTCGACTCGTTATGAAAGCTTTCGCAGTCATAATTACAAATATTTCGTCTTATCGGAATCCAAAGTTTGACGAATCGAGCGATCAGTTTACTATTCGAATTGGTAACTATTTTTAACTTTTCGCAGAACTTTATTTCCAACGGGCACAGGTATACGAACAAGCGCTCGCTATTGAATGTAATACTGTTATAGAAATAGGCAGGATGGCCGGTTGAGACGAAATAAGATTTGATGTTCATCCTATATCATTGTGTAATGTGACAGGAGAGGAATCGCCGCAACCTCCCAGTTTTGCTACCTCATTTTTTGGCTGCCTAAGAGTTATTACGCTACATTATTAAATTTATCAATAACGTGGATTATATGACATTTATTTATGAAAACTCATCCATTTTAATTACAAATTTCCAGTATACTATACGAAATGTGGAAAACATTAACTTAAAAACAACTTTTTTGAAGTGATGGTATAAATCTATTGAAAATTAAGTAAGAATAATAATATAGTATTTTAGCAAAAGTGGTATTTTCTCTTTCTATCCGCATTTATAAACTCCGCTTTGGTTACTTTACAAATGCGGATGCAGATATTGAATTTAATGCGGAAATTCAGCATTTTCGAATGTGGACGTGGATGCAAATCTATATATATAAAAGAAAGTTGTGTTAGTTACACCATTTATAACTCAAGAACGGCTGTACCGATATGGCTGAAAATTGGTGGGTAGATAGCTTAGAGCCAGGAAAAGGACATAGGATACTTTTTATCCCATTCAACATCTATACAGGGTGTTCCATATTTGAGACATGAAGGGGAAGTACCTTAAATATCGTAGATAGGGTATTTTGCTCAAAGAAGACTAACTTATTTTTAAAAGTTAGTAATTCTGCATTAATAGATTTTCTAAAAATTACACAGGGTGTTCCAAATATAGGACATGAAGGG
>BHDV01004315.1:162677-188947 GCA_005406045.1 Adoxophyes honmai
TTTTCTAAAAATTACTTGCTTCGTCTGGGAATCGAACCAACTTAAATCTCAAAAAAAAAAATCTTCCTACTTTTTTGATACCAATTGAAAGGAAAGCTAAAAAATAAGAACTCTGCCTAAGTAACATAGTTTTTTAAATGAAAGGAGCAACGTGAAATTAATAAGTTTATTCAGATTAAAAACATTTATATTGAACATTTCAAAAGTCGTGTTAGTGCGACCGTTTATAACTCATGCTATCCTGGTACTTTTAAATCAAAAGTCTGCTCATTCATTGTCTCAGGCGGAACAAAGTTCGCCGGGTCCGCTAGTATTAAATACAATGCGAAAGTTCCGCATTTGCCGACGCGGATGTAGATATTGAACTCAATGCGGAAGTTCCGTATTTTTCAGATACTGATGAGGATGCAACTATTGAATTTGATGCAGAAGTTCCGCGTTTGCGGATGCAAATGCGGATATCCGCATCATTCCTACCAAGTGCGAGTGAGTCTCACCTGGGTCAGCTGCATCTCTGTCCGGTCCGCTGTCGTGCTCCGATTCGGACTCATCCCAAATGGTGTCTGTGGTGATCTTCTGGCGGGAACACTCGATCCAGTAGCCTGGTGTCGGGATCAGGCTGTGAGGGTACTCTTCGCAGAATTCATCTGAGAAAAAAAAACGAGTTTTAATTTTTTTATTGGACTCTGCATTGCGTCGCGCTGATAGAAACTATTTTCAATGCCACTATTAAGTTGGCATATAATGTAACTTCATAAAATAGTGAAGAAATTGATTCCCTTTGTCTTATAAAAAAATGTTAGTTGTTTTACTGATTGTTTCTGTTTTTAATTATAATAAAATTTAATATCAAACGGATTTTACAATTTTTAAAGAAACTAAATTACATTATACTATAAATAGCTACATTATGCTCTATAATATAATAATTAACACCACGTAAAACATAACTTAATACTTAAATTACGAAAAGCGAAGAAAAATAATCAGTCTATTCAGATTATCACTTATTTTTAAAAATAATTCAGTAGCAAAAACATTCCCTGTGCACTGAAATTGTAAACACGAAACAAAAGAAAGTCTGAATGTTTTTATTTCGTTCCCACCGCTGTATGAATTATTATGACCAGTACCAAAACTGAATTAAAAAAAACACGAAGTTTGTTTTTAAATTAGTGACTAGACGTTAGTTATTTTTGTCCTGTTGCCAATGTAAATAAAGTATTTCGAATTTTAAAAACTTTATTCAAAATCGAGCTTGCGTTCAATCGTAAAGGAAATGTAAGTCTGAGTACAAGCGGTAACTTATTGTTTTGAGGAAAATTTTCTTGATAACAGTAGATAACTACTTCATATTATTCTATTATTACTTTCTACAGTAAGGTATACGGCTCCTCGAAACATGATCGAACATAAATCCTACGCGTTTCCAGAATGGATTTTTTAACTGAATTAAATTGAAGTCACAATTATTTACATTCACCTTAAATCTCTACATTCATAACTGATTACATACTCATAAAATGGTGAGCAAAATTAAAATAAAACATTGTTACAGAGATGGTTAGAATAATGAAACGCCAGCGTACATCCGGCGGAAGTAGAGCTACCGGCTACTTCCGGCCGCCTCGGTGAGCCTTTTCAGGTTCCATTTTTAACAAACCTCTCAGTGGTTTGTCTTTTTGATACTAAAAGGAATACGAACATTAATGGAACGAAAGATAAAGCGATATGATGTTAGGTATTCCTGCAAATTTGAATATTAAAAAAATGTAACCCGAGTTCGATTTAAATTAAAAAAAAAGGTAAATTTATATTCCTTTGTTTGATTAAAATTAATCTCATTGTAATTGATTTCACTAGTATCTTCTCCATACATATCTTCTAGGTTCAAAATAACAAAAACATCATTCCTTCAAGAAAAAAAAACATGACCACTAAAAAGGCATACAAGGAAGTGGGTCACCCAATGTTACAATCAAACAGTATGCCAGCATTAAATAGAAATCAAATTACGGACGAACATCAGGAATACAGAAAAATAAGTCTAGAGCTTCATTCTTCGTTCTTCATTCTTCTTTTTTATCTTCTTTGACGTCAGAATGCAGCTCAATTCACTGTAAGGTAGAACACCAAACTGTAAGCATATGCTTGGCGTTCATACTTAGAGTGAGTCGAACGTGCTTCTATTCTCTTCTATCTTGCTTTACTCGCCATATTTTTCCCTGCATCTTCGCTCTTGAAGTGAGAAAACGTACATGTTCAAAATAAATGCATAAGAAATTATTAGGACAATCCTGTGAAAGAAATTATTTGATTACACTCAGTCGTTCATCTGTTGGTCAGTTCACACCGAGACGAGACGCGACGCGGCACCGCACGCAGATTTTAATAGATCAACTCAAAATATGCTTTATCTTCTACTCGATAAGGTTCACATTTCATTGTGAGTATTCAGAGTACGTCTCGCTACGCAGCGCTGCGCAGCACGAAATCACTGGCCTCTTTATGTATCGCCGCGTCGCGTCTTGTCTCGGTGTGAACTGACCCTAATGCGGTGACCGAGCGTCGTATTTACACTAGGCTGTCCACCGACCGCCGGCCGATTATAGATTTCTTTACACTGTCACGTTCGCCGTATGCGAACTAACAATTCAACGTTATTGATACTTTAGTTCATAATATTTTTTATATATTTCACGAAAGATTAATTGGACACGTAAGACGTAGAAAAGCTGCTAGAAAATTTCGAACCGCAACAAAAGTATATGAAGTCTCGTCGGTATATAAAAACTATCGGCGTCTCCATCAAGGTATTGTGGGATTATGCCGTCTCGAGGGGAGAACCGCAATTAAGGGTTTATCTCTAACCGCGAAACGAATAAAAGTAATAAAAAGATCTTCAAGGGCATATTAGGGCGCCGTTTGCGCAGTAAGTTTTAATATATTGCGCTCAAGTGAAAGGCGCGAGGTGGAATTAAAAAAACTCTCAAAGTGCTTAAGGGTAAGGTGGTTGGGTAATGTTAATAACTTCCTTATATTTTAGATGGTAACGAAAAGGTGGAAACGGATGGATTTTAGTAGGAAATGCTTTAAAAGCTATGGACCATTTAGAAACAAAAGAGAGGTCATAGTGTAATAACACTGATGCACTCTCTTTTTGTATCGAGTTTGCTTGACTTATCTTTCGGCGCGACTGCTTGACACAACTGACAGCGGATCACAACTACCAAATATTATTATTGGCAAACGTTGGGTAGCACACAACACTAACAAAATCTGTCTATAAAAGGTCGTTCACACCGACCACAGACGTAGTACGAGGATTAAGAAAAGTTTTCCAATTCGGGTGAATCGACACACTATCTCACGGTAGTTTTATGTTAAAATATATCGAAAAAAAAACACAAATATCATGGCTGTATTTTTAAACGGAGTACATAGTAAGGTCCTGATCAGTTTACGTTTAATGTAGGCAGGAATTTAGTTGTCTTAAAACTACTTGCCTCAGTTTTGTTATTATTCCTGCCAACAACGTACAAAAACTTACTGGCGAAATATCAAATTTAATAGCAGCGCGCAATGAAAAAATATCGAACCAAGTAATCCTCTTACATCTCCAAGCCCGAGCAGCATCGCAAGCAACCGAAGAAGGATTAAAAACAGTTCCGGCGATACAACTTACAACAGAATTAAATGCCTTGTCATAATAGTTTTAATGGAGACTTTGAAAGGCTCTAAGCTTCGAGTGGCTGCCGCAAAATTGGAAATTTATTACAAAAGCCCCTTGAATTTTGCCGAGACTTGAATTTTAGTGAGACGTTTGTGAATTTAATAGTGTATCGGGAAAAGCATTTCGTACTACCTGCTTAATACTCCCATTGACAGTTAAAACGAGTCCAGGCCGCTTTCGTTCCAACATTAACGATGCCGCTGTTACAAATGTACCTAAGTGTTGTTTACTCGCTCTTCAGCGCTTCTTGATGGAGGAGAAAAAACGCTTCGAAAAGCTTTTCTTGCAGTTTTCATTTGGAAGCGGAGCACAGAGCCACGGACCGGCTTTAGTAAATTTAGGAAGAGACGAAAAAGAAACATTAACAGTGAGTCGTCATGTCGTCAGAAAGATTCAACATAATTGTATTTACTGATAAACATACACACAATTTAATCTGTAAGTTTAAAAGGATGCTATCCTATTTATTTAACCGCATTAACGACGTCCATTGAAGAAATGGAGAGGTGAAATTCTAATTCCAATATCCCGACGACTCACGGGGCAGTAAATTACTTAGTAAAAAGTTAAAAAAAGACGAGGTAAAAGAAAATAGTCTTTAAAAGAGAGGAGAGAATCTGTAATAATAATTAATCAACGCATATCTCAAGAATATTCCAAATATTGATGTTATAAAACATCTGGATACCAGAAAATGTTTGCTTAGTTTTAATTTTAATTAATGCACCATTTGCGGACCTCAAATTTTAGTTTCTGGTATTTAATGTTTTGACCCCACAATATGCAAATGAATCAAACGCAAATTTTTACTCATATCACTGCAAGATAAATGAGATCGTATACTAAAACTACATATTCAGAGTATAGAATCGACGTAATAAAATATTGCCGTTTTTCAATAAGCCTTCAATTGCTTAGTCGAATATTCCCGAACGTTCCCGACAGGATCAAGCGAACAGGGCCTCAAGACGTGCTCCGTCCTGTGTACATTTATAATGTCGACTCAGTTCTATCCTCCCCCAGATAAACAACCAACACAATATGCACGTAACAAGCGTACTTCAAGTCTTTAGCCGTTGAATTTTAATGCCCCTTAAGCACCATCAAGCTTTAACTCCACAAAGCTTATTAACAAACCCCACTGCAAATTAAAGGTGAACGACTCCTCCTGTGCCTGCGGAATAGTAAAGCCAAGAAACAAGTTTTTCCAATCACCTAGTATTCGATAATAACATTGCTGTAATTCTCCAGTGAAAGGTAAGAATAATAAAAGCCATTGTTGTACGAGCGACTCGAATATTGAAGAAATTCTTTTCTTCATTTTTATGATTACAGTAGTCGACGACGTGACGTGAGGCCAACTTATTTTTCGTCTGGAAATCTTTGATCGCTATAATGTACGAGCTGACAAATCCTCGATCTGAGACGAGTGAGTTTGATGAATTGCTCGGCAATACCACACCAACTTTGGAGACGGTTTTGACGTATCCCAAAATTGTGTTTGTTGAAAAATCTACCTGTCTAGGGATACGTGCTCAAAACTTGGCCATTAGTGAAGTATTTTGCGGATACTTCGTAGGATTATTGAACCAAATACGAGTAAAAGTGAGTAGTATATTATATCATTTGTGCCGTTGTCAAAATGTTTAAGCACAATTTTGAAGATACCTATTATGAGTTTCCTTGTAATGTCGACATCAGGATAGGTCTCAGAGACCTTTAAAATCCGGATCAGCTTCAAAGTGATCTAATTCTCAGGTTTAATTCGAAACTGTCTATTATAAATACTAAACAGCTTCCTAGATTCATGATGTTGTCTTGGCTTAAACTACGTTTATTAGTGGAACAGCTATTTTCCGCGGCCGACTAGCATTATTAATTAATCAGAGTAAGCTGGTTTTACGGCCAAAAACGTACGAGTCTCACGATATTTGAATGCATATTACTCGTAATATTTCAGTCAAAAGCAAATGCGTTTTTTACTTTCCGTGCTTTATCAGTGGCCGTTGAGTTTAATTAATATCTCTGTTTGCATTAGCCCGCGGCGCCGGTGCCCTTTTGCGGCTCTGATTTAAAATAGTGTTTGCATTTTGTGTATCTATTCTACTGGCTTGAAATTGCACGACTCTGCATGTTAAGTGAATAACTAATAAATCAAATAGAACTGCGTTTGATAAAGCGATATTTACATTTCACCACAGAGTATCTACAATATTTTATATTTAAATTAATTATATTTGCTGTGTGGCTCTTTATATTTGATATATTGCACCTAAAGTGAAATGGGATTGTAATGTTAAAAGGAGTGGGAAAGAAACACTAAATCATCACTTTACCTATGCCTTTTAATTTAGACGACATTGTTAAACACAATTCTTGAAGCACAGTTGGCCCCGGAAGTAATAGATACGCGAAACATTACAGACTAGGTACTCAGTGCAACTTTGGGCAGAAATTTTACGTTTACTAAATCAACTAAATGACACCTCCACACAGAGCACGACAGTAGAATTTCCATTCAGAAAACGTCCCAATTAGTCCACAAAAACTTCATGATTGCGACTCCGTCGTTTCATTCCGTGAAATATTTCAGTTTTGGACCCAAATTACCCTTTTCGGGGCGATTTTTAAAACTGCGGCGGAAAGTTTGGGCACTGATAAACTCAGTCCTTGGCATTCGGCGTCAACTCTGCGTTTATTCTGGTCTATTTTCAATTCCTTTCCCAATTTTCTCAATGGCTTGCGCTCACGAGTATATCCAGGGAACAATTAGGGAGCGATTTAATAGATTGCAGAATCTGCAGAACTCTCTGAGGGGCTTATTTCTATTGTCTGCCAACAACTTTGCGACTCATCTTTTGAATAAAGTAATGAAGTTTAATAATTTAAGGCAGACTTCTTTTGATTTTCTTCATTACCTATCAACTAATATTATAATGCTTGTAAAAACCACACCATATTTTCAGTCGGGTAGACGACTGGGAAGAACTTTCTTTTGTTGCCGCAATTTGGGCGATATTTAATGCAGTAGAAACTATAAATATTCCCCAATTCATTCAAACTTCATTGTTAAAAGCGATCGGTTTGACGTTTCTAACAAAGTTGTCTATGCCAAACTGAAGACACAATGATTCGAAATCATGTGGTTACAGACGTAGGTATGTTAGAAAAACCAAAATGGTATCCTATCTTGTGTTATCGTGATTATAACTGGTTGTCATACAGTTTCAATCATATATTATAATGGATAGCTTTTACTGTCACCCTGCTGGCTCCTTAACCCCTCGTATGCGGGAAATGAAAAATATACTGCATTCGAGCCTCTACTGTTTCAATATCTACATTAAAATAATAAAAAAAAAGATGTCCTTAAAATGGAGCAGATCTGCTCCGTAGCATACGAGAGGTTAAAAGACTGGTGAGTACCTCTACGTTCGTGTTTAATACAACCTCTATCAATCCGTCTCTTTGGTGTCACGGGCTATCCTTTTACAATTTAATCGGTATTAAAACCTAACTGCAAAGGGTTTTAAGGTTTGTAAAACCCTCTTTACTTAAAATATACGTAGGCACTGTCCCTAAAACAGGCACAAACAAAACCCTTTTATCTTCGCAAAAGGCAGATAATAGGTATACCTAGACCCAGGTTGGCTTGGTAACGTGCCAGTCCCGGTTTGGTTCGGGGAGTTTGCAAATATATTAGCCCCGGGAATGGACGCGCGCAAACATAATTTGACGCTGTCGCCCTGAAGCCTTTCCTTAATGCTAAACGTGTTTTTGGCAAACAATTGCCCAAACTTAGGCCTTTTTTGATTTCATTATACTTAGTGGACTTTTTAAACTGTTGTCGATCATGTATTGTTTAATGCAAATGCAAACTATAACCGAGAGGCGTCAGATTTACTATCACTTTTCAATTTTTTTCGCGGACTAAGGAAAATGGTGAAGGTATACTTTAGGCGAAAGGCTGGCAATTTGTCACTATTATACCTCTTAATTTAAAATATTTGCTGGAAGTGGCTATTAAGCGTGAAATATCCATGGTTTGGACGATGCAGCACATCATGTGCTCTGCCTACCTCATTTAAGAATACAAGTGTGATATATGTAAGGATGTGTGTGTATTTTAGGTGACAGGCTGGCAACCTGCCAGTATTATATCTCTTAACTTGAAACCTAAAGATATACTAGAAGTGACTTTGAAGCGTGAAATAGTCATGGTTTGGACTATGTAGCGTTTTGTGTGTTCTGGTTACCATATTTGGGAATACAGCCGTGATAAATGTATGTGCGATTGCAAAGTATTCAGTTATTTGACTACCTCGGACATTAACACTGTTTCTCTATCTTCATCAAAATGTTCCTACTACAAGCTCAGAAGCAATAAGTATTGGCCTATAGGAAACTTGTATCTGCAGACAGACAGACAGAAAACCACACACACAATCACAAGCTGTCTACATTTCGAGGCTAAGATCACTAACATTCTGGAACATTGTCTGTTCCACACACGAGTACAATCAATACCTGACGAGCTCTAGTGTTATTTTTACAATGACCCTCAAGACACTGCCGACGACTGGGGACTTAAGGGGCCGACTATAACTAAACAAGAAATTTCCAAAGACAATCGGGTGAATATTCGAGCGTTTGAACACTATTCGGTTCTCTATGCTATTCTCGAACACAGTCGAGTCTGTAAATTTTCAGACAACCAGAGTGAGTAATAAAGCTCTAAAGATTCGCCCTATACATCTAGGACTGTAACGCAGGAGACTATACCTGTCATAATATTCTAACTAGAAGTGTTAGAACATGACAGAGAGTGCTAAGCCGGCTGGTTAGTTATTTCTTTTTGAATTAAAAAACTTTATTTTAATAGATCCGAAAGAAATCACCCGCTTGAAAGTTTGTTGATAAAAGAACATTGAACGCTATAAACAATAGGTACATCGTTTTGGAATCAAATTCATTGTTCCTATAATTAGGTACCTACTGGCAAAGAAAAATGTAATTATAGGGCCGTAAAGTGAAACAAGGCAGATAATACCTACGTTTAAATGTATCCTTTGTTCTTTGTAACAGAAAGTGTGGGTAATTTAATTAGTCAATTAAAAGAGTTCGAAATGTTCTGATTGCATTAAAAAATATTACTTTTTTCGGTGGAAATTCAAGCTACTACGAGTAGTAATATTTATGTGTAATATTGAACAAAATTCTGGACATTTATTCAGATTGATGGTTCCTTACCATTTTTAGTAACAGTCATTGCCTGCTCAAATCTACTGATGTGGAAGTTTCGAAATGTTTCCAAAAAAATGGAATAATTCTCGGATTTTTTTACAAAACTTTCACAAGATGCATAGGAAATTTAAATTTAATTAATGAAAAATCCCGCCATCTTGGACTTGGACTCGTACGCGGCGAACTGGCCCGATATCACGCAAGACCGAGAGTTGTGGAGGTCAAAAGGAGAGGGCTTTGCCCAGCAGTAGGATACAGTATATATGAAGAGACTAATATAAAAAAAAAAAATTAAAAATACAATGCATACCCATGTACATAAATATGACGCCTGCATTATCACGGGGGGCAAAGAAAACGAAACGTTACGAAAAAAATAACCATGACCATTTCACGTTACATCCCCATACAAAGCTGTGAGAAATTATGAAAATGTTATTATGTGAGAAATTACACATTTTTGGACGTTTCATCTGTACGCCAATACTCAAATAATCCGATAAAATTTATAGTAAAACATTACAAGAGTAAAATTTATTTGCATGTAATGGTGCCACTTATGGACAGTTTAAGCTGACGAATACTAGTAATGGACAGTTCAGTCTTGATTTAATGATCATAATATAGTTCTGTTGTGAATTGACTGTCATAAAATAAATATCACTATATTCCTTGTTCATTACTGGTAACATTACCTGATGGCTTAGACTGGGTTATGACAAGCGGATGGCTTACTAAGTGAATGCAACTACCCTCATTTTTCAAACGAACTCTTTGAATTGTTAAACATCCGTCTATATTTGGCCGCGGGCGGCATAAATTATGTTCTTGATACCAGACAATTTTAATCCATAAGGCAACGTAATAGTATTCAAAGTGGGTTAACAATGGCAGGACTTGCACTCGGCCGGCGGCCTAATGAAAATTTCATAAGCGTCTGAAACCTCTAAATTTAAGCCTCTTTATTATTTACCAGTTTTAGATCTGCGTTTCAATTTAACACGCCGATACAATGACGATTCTTACGGAAAAGTTTTTAGCTAAATTAGTTTTGTTTATATTTTGGAATTTACTCCAGATTGTTAACCGTGTAGAGTCCGATTAAGAATTTTAGTGCCAAGAATTTTTTCTATGGGTATTGTAAAAGGTGACTAAGGAAATAGGTTACATTACTAAATTTGCCCTAAAATTGCTGTAAACAGGGTTAGAACGTGAAATAGTCATGGTTTTACATATCTAGCATGCTTTATCTAAATGAAACCCATTTGTTTGGCAAATATTGGTGAACGGGTTGTTTTTCCACAAAGAAGTATCAGACAGACAGAGTTTATCAATATTTATTTATAAATAATTTTAAACAAAAAAAAACCGACTTCAAATTAGCAATATTTTGAAAAGATTCTGTTTACTGAATGTAAAATCTTGACTTCATCAACAAATTATCGAAAACGCCGTACATCTCCATATAAAATTTGAAGAGTTCCCTCGATTTCTCCAAGATTCCATCATCAGATCCTGGTGTCGTGCCAATGGGACCAATTTCGAGTTATACCCTATCGATTAAAAAAAAAATTTGAAAATCGGTCCACGGGTCTCCGAGCTATCGAGTAACATACACACAAAAAAAAAAAATAATAAAATAAAAAAAAGAAAAAAAAATTAGGTCGAATTGAGAACCTCCTCTTTTTGAAGTCGGTTAAAAAATAACAAATACACACGCGTTCCACATGTCATAGAGTGGGTAGACTACGTCACAAACGTTGCTCGCGTCACAGCATTGTCAATTCCCATACCAAGTCTTGTCAAAAGCCTTCAACGTGAATAAAGAGGGTTTTAAATATTTATAAACATGTTTAGGCCTTCCTTTGGGTGTGTGGTCCGGGAGCGGTGTATTAGGAAAGTTTTTACCTCTCTGCGGTGACCGGGGATTCCGATCTGTCCGTCCGGACTGCGAGGGGAAATTGAGTTTCCTTGCATTTCATTCCGCGGCTTTTTGGCTGGGACGTTGTCAGACCGTTAAAAGGTATTCATAGACAGCCAAAGTGGTTGCTAATAAGGCCGCAAACTTTGAGGCGTATTGTCCTATGTGCTGTTGGGGGAATATTCGTCAACATTTTATTGAGTTCACGTGGTTATCCTTACTAATATTATAAGTCAGAAAGTGAGTTTGTTTGTTTGTTTGTTTGTTCCGCTTTCACGCCGTAACTACTGAACCGATTGCTTTGAAATTTTGCAGAGATAAAGATAGAAGTCCGGATTGAATAATAGGGTACTTTTTATCCCGGAAAAATTGATGTTCCCGAGGGAAAACAAAAATATAGTTTGCTTGATAGATCGATATAAATCGATGATAGATCGATATCGATCGATAGATGTTAGATCGATAGATGATAGATCGATAGCGCTGTGTGTCGTTTGAAACGAGAAGTTTTCTTATAGTTGTGCTTTATACCGCAATATAACCGAGTTCCACGCGTGCGAAGCCGCGGGCGGAAAGCTAGTGATTTCATAAATTAGTGTTTGTGATTTTTCAAGCGGCGTCACCGCTTTTTGCCGTGAAGTGTCGTGTTTAGAATAACATCTCTCTTTTTCTCCGTTCGATTCTTCTTAAGGTATATTTTAAACGACAGGCTAGCTACCTGTCACTATTGTATTTATAACTTAACTGAGAATCCCGACAGCAAGAAAACAACCCTACTAAACATTAAGTTTGTCGTACTACTATTGGGAATACTTTCTTTGTCCGCTATTACCTAGCCGTTTACGTTCCAGTGTCTGTAACTCAGGCTAATAGTAGAGTATGTTAATCATTTATTAGGAAGCTGCAAATCCTCCCAGCGTTAGGTAATACATGGCGGCCTAGCTACGTCTGTTCCCGACCGTGTGTTCGTGAAATTTTGAACAGAACCGCGGCTTTGTCTGAAGTGTTAAGTTACTTGACGCGTCTTAATTATGCGGACTGTGGAAACTATTCATATGCTGTCGCTTTTTAGGGTTCCGTACTCAAAGGGTGAAAACGGCAGGGAATATTGTCTAATCTAACTCAATAAAAATTTACATCGGCTTCAATTTGACAGTTAAAACCAAATCTCGCTTTGAAATTGAAACATTTGGTACCTATCACGTAACATCATCGCAACCAAAGCTCATACCCATATTTGAATTTCGACATTTAATCCAAATTGCTTTTGCCTACTGCTCTAAAAATCGTAATTTAGTTTTTTACACGAAAGCACTTTACCGCGACGCTTGAGATCTAGATCGCTTTACTCCCAAAAACCAAAGAGCTAATTTAGAGGTTTGGGCATATTAATGAAAAGGTGAAATGCAATGCAGCAGTAGTAAGACCAAACCGTTCTTTTCCTCATAAAAAAAACCCTGATAGTAATTTTTCTCGCCAAACATTAACCAAGTTGCTCACAATGGCTTGCAGGAACAATACTGAGTAAACAAAGTAACTACGTTTCATCTTATTCGGAAAGGTTAGCCTTTCACAGGCTTGTAGGCTCGTTTAGTCGTAAACAAGAGTCCTCCATTACTCTATGACAGTTATTGACTGTGCCCACGTCAGAACGGGTATGAATCAGTGGGGCCAGTAACTCGATATTTAGTAAATACTTCCTTGAAACACACCTAGCGAAAGGACTACGAATTATAGTGAAAACGGATATGCCGTGTCGGATTTAGAATAGCACCTCTCTATTTCTTCCGTAAATTAAGAGTATTAAATTAAGAGTACCCGAAACCGTCGAGCGTGTATGACGAGAGTGATGAATGTTAGTGAAGCGAAAGAAGTATGTCAAAACATTAATTAAAAATTAAAAAAACCCCCGACGAGCCCCAAATCGATGGCTTTACTGAACTTGTAACATTCTCATCTTACCTAACAAACGACCTGATGACCTTGAAGACCTGAACCGATTTCCACAAAACATAGCTAAGAACACTCTCGACGGATATAGCTTTCGAACAAAAAAAACCGCATTAAAATCGGATCATCCGTTTGGGAGTTACGATGCCACAGACAGATACATACACATTTACACACACACACCCCGTCGTTTTTGCTTCGGGGGTTAAAAATAGAAGCGAATGGCGCTCTGTTGTCTCTGCCTACCCCGCAGGGAATAAGGCGTGACGGTTATGTATGTATGTATGTATGTATTTCTTCCGTGAATGTAGTAAGAGGTGACTAACGGAATCGGTTTAGGTATATTTTTAGGCGACAGACTGGCAACCTATCGCTAATATACCTGCCAATTTAAAACCTAAAAAAATATGCCAAGTGGCCACGAAACGTGAATCAGTCATGATTTTGTCTATGTAGCGTTTCGCATGCTCTGCCTACCCCATTTTCCATTTGGGAAAACAGGTGTGATGTATGTGTGTATGAACAACAAATCTACAACGCACTGATTTTGTTTCGTCAATCTTGAAAAAGCAATTCGGTATTAAGCAACATCGATTATAAATCCAGTACGTCTAGTGTGTTCAAAACGACCATGCAGTCGTTAACGAATTCGTTTGCGAGTTATCGCGGAATTGTATGGAGACGTGTCGACCTCGGCAGTTATGCAAACGTTCCGATGGCGGCGCTGTCACAGTTTTTGTACAATTTTGCGTTAACTCGCAAACGAATTCGATAACGACTGCATGATCGTTTTGAACACACTAGACGTACAGTACAAACAGTAGTGGTAGCTTCTGCGAAGCGGTTAAATGGTGTGTGAAATTAAACTACCAATCGGCCGGAGGGGAAATTGTAAACCTCTAAGAAGGATGTCTACATTGGGTAGTATGTTAACATTCTAAAACCAAGTGTTGAACCATTAGTCCAGTCAGTCAAGACAATCAATTCACTATAATTCCAAAAGTTTTCAAACTTCGGTCTAGTGAATGGTACATTGAGACAACAATAAATCTCATTTTGCAACCTTGTCCGCAGTCCGGAACATTATTAAAATTGCAATTTAATTAATTTTTGCTGTATGGTCGTGAAAAAAATTCCAAAAGTTCTGCAAAGTTGGAGTTGTGTTAAATATACTATTTTACATCACGTGTCAAATTTGCAACCAATTCAAGTGTACGGAACATTTTTTGTTATTAAAAATTAATGTTTTTCTTTATTAAATTGAAGGAAAACGTTCCAAAAGTTCTGCAAACTTGACACATACATCGGAAAAATATACCGAACGGTTGTATAAATTTGCAACCTTTTTGGTCGACCGGAACATGTTTATTTATAATTCGTTTTAAATTCGTGGTCATTTTTTGAGCAAGGCTGTCTCGGAAAAATTACAAAAGTTTTGAAACTTGGTTGCAAACTTCGAAAACATCTATTCTGATGCATTTACAAATTTGGAAAAATTTTTTTTACAATATCCTTATTATACCAGTATTGCATCAGAATAGATGTTTTCGAAATTTGCAACCAAGTTTCAAAACTTTTGTTATTTTTCCGAGACAGCCTTGCTCAAAAAATGACCACGAATTTAAAACGAATTATAAATAAACATGTTCCGGTCGACCAAAAAGGTTGCAAATTTATACAACCGTTCGGTATATTTTTCCGATGTATGTGTCAAGTTTGCAGAACTTTTGGAGCGTTTTCCTTCAATTTAATAAAGAAAAACATTAATTTTTAATAACAAAAAATGTTCCGTACACTTGAATTGGTTGCAAATTTGACACGTGATGTAAAATAGTATATTTAACACAACTCCAACTTTGCAGAACTTTTGGAATTTTTTTCACGACCATACAGCAAAAATTAATTAAATTGCAATTTTAACAATGTTCCGGACTGCGGACAAGGTTGCAAAATGAGATTTATTGTTGTCTCAATGTACCATTCACTAGACCGAAGTTTGAAAACTTTTGGAATTATTGTTAAATTTTCGATTTCGGATGTCAATTATGACTGGACTACATCCCTACCGCCAATCTAACTGAGTAACAACATACATACATACATAAAATACAATCACGCTTATATTCCCAAATGGTGTAGGCAGAGCACAAGAAACGTGTCATAGACAAAATCATGATTGTGACTATTTCACGCTTCGAAGCCATTTCTAGCATAAGTTTAGGTTTGAAAACAGATGGAAGAGGTAGTATAATAGTGACAGGTTGCTAGCCTGTCGCCTAAAGAATATCTCTACACCTAACCTGAACCTATTTCCTTAGTTGCCTCATACGACATCCTCGAAAGAAATGGAGAAGTGCTATTCTATTCCGACACCAAACCGAACTAAGCAACAAACATGTCAGTAATACTGGTATAACCCGGTACGTCTAGTGTGTTCATTTCGATGGTGCAGTCGTTAACGAATTCGTTTGCGAGTTATCGCAAAATTGTATGGAAAGCGAGACTGCGCCGCCAGCGGAAAGTTTGCACAACTGCCACGGTCGACAAGTCTCCATACATTCCGCGACAACTCGCAAACGAATTCGTTAACGACTGCACCATCGAAATGAACACACTAGACGTACGGGTTTCATTCGACGCCGAATAGTCGGTAATCGATACATTGTATTCGGGATCTATAGAGCGAAAGACAGGTTGAAAGATGAACTTGATAGCTCTTGATATTGGCCAAAAGGGAGGTATTTCTGTACAGATTGTTCGTTGGACTGAGATTGCTTTAACATCTGAGACAAACGAATCTGTGAATATCTTGACGTAATTGTATGTAAATGAATTACGGATTGTCGAACCAATTTAGTCTGACCCATCGCAGAATGTTGTCACGATAATGATGATTTAAGTGCTTTTATTTCAAAATAATATCCATGATGTTTATGTAATTAATGTTTATCAAAATATCAAAGTTCTAATTAATTGTAAACTGGTCGTTTTAACGCAACTTAGCGATGAAATTCCAGTCTTTTATAGCTGGAAGGAGGTTATTATTGCACAAGGTTCCCTTTCATCAACTGAAACAAGTTATTTTTTTACAGTCACGATTCGCAGAGGTTCGCACCTTATTTGGGTTTAGACTCCAGCCTGGCATTCAGCCTCGATCGAAAGCACTAAAGTAGCTTTAAGGTCATCGCAGCTTCCGGCGCTCCCCACCTCTGAATGCTAGAGATTAAGCCCGTCTTTGAATAAACGAACATAAATATTCAAGTGGAAATTTCCCCAAATAATACCGTTAACTGGGCAATAATTCCGTTCAAGTCGGAGCGAAATCTTCATCTGAATGTCACGTAATTATTCTGTTCCGAGAGTTTAGGAACAGTTAAAAGGAGTGTAGCGATGGTTAGCGTGTTTAATCTTGTCAATTATCCAGAAAATTGGAGCGAGGACTCCGCCTTCAGTCCCGAGTCGACATTACTAAGGGCGTACTAGCAATACTCTTTGCTACACTAACAAGTTTGATCGAATTAACATTTCAACTGCTCCGTGGAGATGGAGTGAGTCGGAGATTTTAAGTTCACGGACAAATAATTTCTCCACCCTTAACGGGGCTTAGAAACAATTTGAGTGTGGCTAATTTGTTGACTATCTACTAAAATGGGGACTTCTCATAAACGCAGAAGCCACCTTTGGGGTAGACCAATTCTGGAGTGGAGAATACATTCATGGCAGACAGAGAACTGGGGTCTCTGCCAGTAGATGGAGCGAAGTCGCTTCAGAAGCTAGTAGTTGCAGTTGCAAAGTCGAAGACTTGGCTGAGTGGATCGCCTTGGAGCGTTATGTGGCTACTTACATGCTTATAGCGTATATGTCCAGCGGAGGACTGACACGGGCTGATGAATTGACGACAATTACGTAAAATATTTATCTTAACGATATGCACCATAGATATATCGGCGTCATAAATACTATACTCAAAAGATGGTGATCACAAAAAGTAAACCGGTAGTAATAAATATCTCAAACTTTAAAATTAAATACACATTGAATGGCATTGAAGCTTGAGGCTGTCCAATAGCTGCATAAAGTGAAATCTGACTATAGGGTGCGTTAGCGTACCTGAGCACGCCTGTGGTAGCAGCGGAAAGACGAGCGTGGTGGAGGACTTGCGGCGCGCGACGGCGAGCCGAAGAACTGAGGCTGTACAGTTGCTGCATAAAGTGAACTCCTACTATAGTGAGCGTAAGCGTATTGAGCTTTGTGTATAGGGAATGTTAGCGTACCTGAGCAGTGAGCACGCCTGTGGTGGCAGTGGGAAGATGAGCGTGGTAGAGGACTTGTGGCGCGCGACGGCTAGCCGCAGACCTGAGGCTGTACAATTGCTGCATAAATTAAACTCTGAATACAGGGGATGTCTGCATACCTGAGCACGCTTGTGGTGGCAGTGGGAAGATGAGCGTTGGTAGAGGACTTGCGGCGCGCGAAGGCTAGCCGAAGACCTGAGGCTGTACAATTGCTGCATAAATTTTATTAAACTCTGAATGCAGGGAATGTCTGCATACCTGAGCACGCCTGTGGTGGCAGTGGGAAGATGAGCGTGGTCGAGGACTTGCGGCGCGCGACGGCGCAGCCGAGGGACTGAGGCTTGAAGCTGCGCAGTTGCTGCATGAAGTCGCGTATAGGGAATGTCAACATACCTGAGCACGCCTGTGGTGGCAGTGGGAAGATGAGCGTGGTAGAGGACTTGCGGCGCGCGACGGCTAGCCGAACACACTACATAAACTCTGAATACAGGAAATGTCAGCATACCTGAGCACGCCTGTGGTGGCAGGGGGAAGATGAGCGTGGTAGAGGACTTGCGGCGCGCGGCGGCGCAGCCGAGGGACTGAGGCTTGAAGCTGCGCAGTTGCTGCATGAAGTTGCGTATAGGGAATGTCAACATACCTGAGCACGCCTGTGGTGGCAGTGGGAAGATGAGCGTGGTAGAGGACTTGCGGCGCGCGACGGCGCAGCCGAGGGACTGAGGCTTGAAGCTGCGCAGTTGCTGCATGAAGTCGCTGCACTCCATGAGCGCAACGTCCGCGAAGTGCAGGTCGCACAGGATGTGGTTCTTGAAACGGCGGGCGCGTTTCTGTTGGCAAGATTATCATTTTCATAACGAATGTTGTACTAAGGTTTTTTAATTATGGTAATAATGAAATTAAGTATTTTTCAAATGGAACATAAAACAATGCACTCGACTAAAAGTTACCGTAGTTAATTTCTGCTAAATTGCGATCGTAATAGTTTATTGTACCTATACATATAGTCCACACATACATACATAACGTCTGTATTCCCAAATGGGATAGGTAGAGCACACAAACACAAAACGCTACTTCTAGCATATTTTCTAGGTTTTAAGTTGGCAATTATAATAGTCACAGATTGTTAGCCAGTCGACTTAAAACATACTTTAAGCTATTTCCTTAGTCGTCTCAACAATACCCACGGAAGATGTGGAGAGGTGTCATTCTAAACTTGACATCACATGGAAAACCTACAATATAGTTACATTTAATGAAACTAGTTTCCACCTTTTTCTTTTCCCGTGCAATGCCGGTTTCAAGATACTGCCTTTGGGTTTCTTCCATGAATATCTTAAGAGGCTAAGGAAATATTTTAGGTATGCTTAGGCGACATACTAGTATATGCCTCATTTTAATATGTTTAAACTTAAAATTATGCTAAAAAATATACCATCTGTCATAGTTTAGACTAATTAACGTTTCACATCCTCTGTCTATCCCATTTTAAGAATACAGGCGTGACGTATGTATGACATAAATGTCATTTTAAGCGATTAGCCAGCTGCAGCTCACAAATCACGTAAGCAACCATCAGAAAGTCCCGCAGGATAAAATTATGTAAACAACCAGTGGGCGGGATGGCAAGTTTTTGAGGGTCGTGTGCCAAGAGTCCCGCGCGGGGATATCTGCGGTGATCCAGAGAGGATGCGGCGCCAGCACGTTTCGTATTGGAAGATTGCCACATATCAAACCATCAATTATTTACGTATCTATCCCGTATTGGGTTTAGAATTACACGTCTTCGTTTCTCCCGTGGATGTAGTAGGCGACTATGGAAATAGGTTGAAATGTTTTAGGCGGTATGTAATTTTAACCCTTAAATTATGCTAAGAGGTTGTAGCGACCCTAGCGCTACCTGTTGTCGAATAGAACTTCTTGCACAAACGTCATCAACTGTCAAAGTGTTCAACATCGCGCTAACGAGGTTTCGACGATCGGTTTCATGAATACAACTTTCAACTTTCTCTGTGTGGACTTCGGTCCTCAGGTATAAATATGTTTGTGCATGGAGAGAGATCTCTCTATTAGAGTCTTTCCCACAAGTCAGTGAAATAGTCAGGGTTTTGAATATGATGCTTCTGTGCTCTGTATACTCTGTATACAAGCGTGACATTTGTATATTTATATGTGTAATAATCTTGACTGTTTATTACCCAAAACCCGCACAAAGCGGTTTTGTTTATTATATTCTTTAGAAACCGAATAGAGCCAAATATTTTACCAAAAACACATTATGTGCCTACTAGTAGGTACAACAATTATTTATCAAGCCATCAATCAGGCTACGCGAAATAGTTTTTTGTGGCATAAAGCCACGAGAAAGGGGAACAGATTTCAGCTATTTCCTATCCTGTTGGCATAACGCGGTACCATTTGCTGAAAGGTTTCGTAAACTAGGGACGGATTTAAAGGGATCGGACCCGCGTAAAAACAACATCCGAAAGAAAATTAAAAGACGCCGGGAATAACATCGGGAACTTAGGGGCTTTGGTGCGATCGACGGAACTATATCGACAGAAACTACAAGAGAAACTAATCGACAGAACCATACCGACTGTTTATGTCTACTGAATTATGAAATCTCTATGAAGGCTTTAGAGGACAAGCTAGCTTTAGCCATTAGCTGTCATTAGTCATTACTATACCTCCTACATCAATGTTGCCTCCTAAAATTATGCTAAATCTGGCTACGAATCGTGAAATAAATGATTTTGACTATATAACGTTTCGTTTGCTCTGTCAACCCCATTTTGGAATGTGTACCTGCATGTATGTATGTATGAAAACAGGGCTCACATGATGCGGTCTTATCATTAGAAATCGTAAAATGCATCTACTTTTTTTTTCTTTGTCTATTTCACTAGCTTTTTGCGAGTATTTTGTGAGTGTGCGATATTTCACTATGTTTATTGTAGCCTCTCTTTTATCGGTCTCAGTAATCAAGTTTCCTCTCTCTCTCAAAGGCTGACTGTAAAAAGTCTTTAAGGGATAAGTCCGCCAAAGTACTTTACCATTTTGCTCGCATTTTTTTAAATGTCGTGTTTGTTTTGTGCTTTACCGGCGACATGTCCCGTATAGTCGATATCATAGTACAATTTTTTGCATCGACATGGGATTCCGTGGCTGGCACAGAGTGTCTTGAAATTTAGAACGACAGCTCAAAATTGTTACGTTTGAAACGGTTCTACATTGCCACACGATTCAGCTCCATTGTCTATACTATTCCATTTCTGTAGAACGTTGTCACAGTAAACATCAGAATGAGTGCCTTCACCAAGAAATACAATGTCAACGTACTGTGAATGGGTTCAATGGTTGGTTTGGAATGAATTGGTTAGTACGATGCTAACCATAAATGGGAATTTAACAGCAAACTACTGTGAGTAAGGATAATTCCCATCTTAAATCGAATTTCTGTCCAGCCCGTAGCCCTTCATCTAGGAGCCGCGACAAATGCTGCCAAACGCGCAATGCGCGCCACCGCTCAGTACCCCAAGTGTCGTCATTATGATCAAAATACAAGTAGTACTGTAATTATGTAGGAAAAAATGGTTAAGAAATGCAAATGAACCGAGAAAGCTGAATTTTTGATATTTTTTTATGACTGATGCATGTTACGCAAAATGTATTAATGCATAAATTATAGAGAATAAAAAGAGTTACAAAAAACTTCTTCACAGAATTATCGTATCTCGTCAGATAGCCGAGTTATTGTCAAAAAACCAATCTTAACCTTTTTTTCAAGATGAGTAGGTAGTAGGTACGTCATATCAAAAATTCAGCTTTCTCGGTTCATTTGCATTTCCAAATGTATATAATTCCGGCACTAAAGTCACTCTCGTCTGCGTTTATACGCATCCGCATCAGTTTGAATGGGAACGCCACCCGTCTTGACGATCACAACAGTTGTCTGAACGTGCCGTTGGGAGGCGCTGTCTCAGTTCCCATATAAACCGAGCGTATTAATGCAGACGAGAATTAGTCGCCTCTTACGATATCCACGGAAGAAATGGAAAAGTGGTAGTCTTAATCCGACACCACATTGCACTCAAAATGTCGAGGTAAACTCGACTTCAGACGTGTGGTATCCCTAGTTTTCGTTATGAATGGCATTTTAAAATACGATTATCTGGGGGCACGGCCGTGCCCCCACCAAGTCGAGCAAAAAAGCGTCAATGAATGAATGTTTTATATAAATATATCGAGACTTGGCCATCGCCTGAAAACACGTGTAAATTCAATCACCTGAAAAGACAGTCATGTAAATTCAATTATTTAGTGCGATGGCCAAGTCTCGATGTCTTTATATAAAACATTAAAGAATTTTAATATTATTATTGATATACGTCACTATAAGATGCTGTTAATTATTACGTAACAACTTAATGCTTCGAGTACGGAGATTTCAGACACAATAAAATTGATTTTCAATTGTTATGGACCACGATTGTGGTCTTAGAGACTGGACGTATTAAGACAGAAAGTCACTTAAGTAGAGACTGAATAAATTAATAACCGACTTGGTATTACATGGATCTCACAACTTTTTACCGCAGAACAACTGAGTTGCGAGACTTGGTTTTTTTGACAAGTATTGTTTTTGATGGGATTACGATTATTGTGACACATTTTACAGTGAATCGGAAATAAATTGACCTAATAGCAAGCGTCAAACATACAAGTTGACACACACAGGATGTATAGATCCAGTTCGAAGGCCACCGAGCATCCTGAACGAAGCGGAGTCAACAACGAAATTTCAAACGAAAATCCACATCCCAATTCCCAATATGGTGTCGGGCTGTTAAATAACTAAGAGCCTCTGTCTACATAATGTGGGCGTAATGGATATTTTGACCTCCCCCTCACGGATTCGAATTACGAATCTATTTGTCTAGCAGCTTACTAGGCATCTGGCGGTGGTGGGGCAGACTATTCTGCATCCGAGCACTTTTTACTAAGATAATTGGAAGAAAAATAGCGCTCAGTGAAATTAACGGATAAGGCTTAGTGGTAAGTCGGGTTAAGAACGCGTTCTACATTAACTTCTTCTAAAAAAAATAATTTAATGAAATAAATTCATTTGTTTATTATTTATTTACAACTGATGCTACGATAGCTGCTACGAAACGCATGCTACGTGCTATCGCTCTACGATTTAAATGCTAGAAGCCAGGAATCGGTCCGAAAATTTTCGAATTAATCTTATAAAGACACGAGTGTATTCATTTTATTTGAATATGAGTGATTCTAATGGTAGTTTAATGTTTAAAAAAATTATACGCATTTTTTCTTTGAACTGCAACACCCCTAATAGCAGTTTTGTTCGGAAATATAGTATTGCATATGCATATTATGTTTCCGATGTACCTAAGCAACGTGATACTCGTAGCGTTTGGAAGCACGTACAGTTCGTATTATTTGTCAAAGTTAGTTGCTGCTGTATTTGCGTTACGAAGTTTAATAAAATTATAATGAATTCCGTTTCCATATTTGCATTCTGTTTTATTTTCCTGTTACATTTTTTGTCAAAAAAGACCGTTGACCCAATTTCCCAGCGTAATTATTTTGAAAATATATCAAAATATATCAAAAAATAATATGACATTATCATTTCTAGTTGATAAATTTTGGAGGTGTAATAGTTAAGGATAAATAGGTGTAGGTTTAATGCATTAGAGGCCAGGCTAACATCCTTGCACTATTGTTTCTGTTGACTTAAAATCTAAAAGTATTGCTAAAAGTTGCTGCGACACGTGAAATAGTCTTTGTTTTGAGTATGTAACATTTTGTATACCTACCCAATTCGGGAATAAAGGCGAGATGTATGTATGTAATAATAATAAATTGAGTGATATTATTATGTACACAATTCTGTAAGGCGAAGAATTCACTGCGGTTGCAGCGTCAAACTGTACAATTGACTGATATAATCTATACTAATATTATAAAGCTGAAGAGTTTGTTTGTTTGAACGCGCTAATCTCAGGAACTACTGGTTCGAATTGAAAAATTCTTTTTGTGTTGGATATACCATTTATCGAGGAAGGCTTTAGGCTATATAACATTACGCTGCAACAAATAGGAGCGAAGAAACATTGGAAAATGTGGAAAAAACGGGGGAAATTAGTCACTATTCCACGCGGACGGAGTCGCGGGCACAGCTAGTTATTATATATGACATAAGTACGGAAGACTTTACACCTCAACGCAGAAAAAGTCGTGTGAACTTCAGTGTGTCGTGTTAGAAAAAAAACACCCCAGTTCCAATTGCTTTTCATTTTGGGTTGTTTGCTCTGCCAAAATTGCGTTTGCGCCCATTTCATTGTTTTATATGTAAATCACCTTCGATGGACCAAAGTTTATTAAAGATTATTTAATTTGTAACAAGCACAAACGGGTTTTAATAAAGACCCTTGCCCCGTTAAGCTGACTCTTCAACGCCATCAGGGATTTTAACATTGAGATCGAATTGATAAGTCAGATGAAGGGTTTTAGCAAATTAATCAAAAAATTCGAGAGCTCTCGCCGTTTAAAATCAAGATTTGTTGTACTCAATCATTAATGAGGCTTGACTCCGGCTTCAAGGTATCTTTACTTTAAAATTTTAGATAAGTGCCTACTCTAGCTATGTTTACGACCGAGGGAATTTGCAATAACAATTTTATTAGCCCAATCAAACCAAGCGATGCTTTGCCAAGTCTGTGTTCTTCAACTGGAAGTAATTAATTTGTCTTCCGCGACCAAATTGCGATTATTTTTATTTTGTTATAGCTGACACCGCGAACCGTCGAATTTTTTACTTTTTTAGTTTATTCGGGTCACCCAGTAAGATAAAAAAAAAGAAAAATTAAGTTAGTACGTCAACAATTACATCATTATAAAAAAATAAGAATTACAAAAAATCAAAAATTTTGTTACTAGTAAAAAAGAACTAATAAAATACTAAAAAGTACTTAACAACACTCAATTGTTTTACCTTCCTGGAACATTTCCTAGCACTTGAACTCTATGCACTGCTGAGCAAATATATTTGGTGTTATGGTTCTAATTAGTATTAAGTATTATTCTATATTCTTTGTAAGTAAAGAAAAGTGTTGTTTTTAAACCTTCTGAGGCAAATTTTCATATTTTTCCCTCCGTGTGAGCCACCCTCGTACTCCAAGAAATACTATATTGTAGAAGATGAAGGAAAAAAAATATTAAAATCATTGGTAAAGTTCGACGGTTATGTTGTGACGTGAATTGAGTCAAGAATATGGAGTATATTTATTGTTATCACGAAGACCAATACACTTTTGTCGATATATCATTTCGCAAGTTCAGTTCAGTATATCACTTCGGAGGAGTTCACAAAGATAAATAAAAACAATGCCTTAAAGGCACGCTATGACCGCGTTGCAAACTATTTAGTCTGCAATATTTATTTTATCGGACACACCAATATGTTTACAAAGTGTGATTGAACATGCCTCGGGCAGACATAAAATGGAAAATGGATTTACACAGCACGATACCTACTCGCTGACCACGTAGCACGCAAACACGAGTTGACTTTAACTATCTTTTCATTTTTCTGTCACGTGAAATTGCAGGATACGGCTAACTTCTAGTCACAGTAAAGTGAGAGTCAGGCGTGGCTTCACAAATATATCAAATTATACACTAAAATAAACTCTGAATGTACTATTAAGTGCAACGCTTTAAAAAAAAGGGCCACTTTAAAAATTAAGTTATTATGATGTTACAATTTTATTTTTTAGTTGGTTCGATACCCGGGTGAGACTGGTAAAATTTTAAAAATGTTTTAATGCAGTTTCGTTTCTTTTTGAAAATAAAGCAATGTCACTTTACATGCAGAGAAAAATAACCCGCCGTCTTTCGTATAAATTTGATGCTTTGTAAACGAACTGTGAAAGTAGCGTAAATAACGTGTAAACACTTTTCAGACAAACAAATATGCTTGTCTATATTGAATCTCATGTACGAGCTAATTGAAATTGAGTTGGTGTTATGCAAATTATTTTTAAAATTGTCACGTAGAGCGCACATGTGCAAACTAATTTGGGAAGCAATTAAAAAATGTGAATAGGTGTCAGTGTATTTTTGTTAATCGATATAGCAAAAATAAATACACTGATAGTGCTTTGTATTTTCAATTTGAGATATTTTTTTCAGACCTTCTTTGTTTCTCGTGTGACGTTCACTTTTCTCTGATGCCGCGTGTTACGACTGATTTCGTCGTAATGCATCACAATACAACTGGACTGACAAATGTGAATGTAGATTTATTGTTCAGCGTATTCAATTGCTGACTGAGAGAGTATGATAAATATAAAGTTTTCCGGTAAAATGTGACGGAAAGCATTTTGCACTACATCTGTAGATAAAAATACCAAGTTACACAGAACTTAGTTGAGTTAAAAGAATTTCTACTAACCCAACGAGGACACACCGTTTTTTATACCTCGCCGTTGACTAACAAATTGTAAAGCAACAATTGATTATATCTTTTTTCTTTTAATAAAAATTCGTCGCTGTAAAATTGTACCAATACATACACAATGTGACGTTTACTAAGAAGTTGGTGGTCTCATTTGTTTGTCTAATCTTTGTTTCGTTTTGTGATGTAAGTATTCAGTCTTCTGACCCCTAATTATGCCTAATATAACTTGTTATTGTTACCACATAATATGCATAGTTCTTGCTTGGGAGTTAAATTTAACTTCTCAAAATAGTTCCTTGCTACTTCCTACGATTATAACAAAGTTCGGAGGCACGTAGGAGTTGTTGACGTCCTCGTGGGGATCTCGATTTCCATCGTTATTTTGTTGATACAAACCGAATTGAACCTCCAAGCCTATTAAGGGGTTTAAACAGTATTAGCAAAAAACTCACATCAAGGAACGGTTGGTCAATAATTTTAAACAAAAAAAAACCGACTTCAAATCTATACTAATATAGTAAAGCTGAAGAGTTTGTTTGTTTGAACGCGCCAATCTCAGGAACTACTGGTGCGAATTGAAAAATAATTTTTGTGTTGGATAGACCACTTATCAAGGAAGGCTTTAAGCTATATAAC